>JALIZH010016353.1:0-121358 GCA_030522465.1 Rhipicephalus appendiculatus | reverse complement strand
CTGGTGCTATGCGGGCGTGTTATTAAACAAAAGGCATATCATGGTGTAATGATGAATATTGTAACGATGGAATGGGTTTTATTTACAAGGTGAGAGATGTTAGTGCAGCGCAAGGGACAGGACGAACGGTCAGCCCCACGACTGCTCGCTTCGCGCGCGTTCTTCTCCTTCCTCTTCTTCTTGGCTCCAGCGAACTGCAGCTGCGTGACAATTTCCCCGGTTGCAGACGAAGCTCTCCGAGCGAGTTATGTAGGCCGATGGTGGTAATGCTTCAGCCGGGCAACGTGCACTGGTTGGGTTCGACGTGACCGCCGGTTGTCAGAGGTCACTTTAGCGACGATGAACGTGACGTCACTTAATCGTCGCATTATGACGTATGGTCCTGTATACCTGGACAAAAACTTCGTGTATAGTCCTTTTTTCCGCATAGGCGTCCAAAGCAAAACATAGTCTCCAGGGGCAAATGTGGCAGACATGTGTCGAGAGTCATAACGATTTTTGGCACGGTCTTGTGAGGAAATAGTCCTGAGGCGAGCCAATCTACGAGCTTCCTCAGCACGGCATAATGTCCGGGCTATTGCGAAGTCTTCGTGTGTAGACCAGGGAAGTATTGTGTCGATGAAGCTTTGGGGATGGCGAGCGTAGAGCAAGAAAAAAGGCGCATACCCCGTTACTTCGTGCTTCGCCGTATTGTATGCGTACGTAACAAACGGCAAAATAGAGTCCCAATTTTTGTGGTCATAGGACACATACATGGCAAGCATGTTCGTCAAGGTGCGATTCGTGCGCTCAGTGAGGCCGTTTGTTTGAGGGTGGTAAGGTGACGAGTGCCGATAATCAGACCCACAAAGGCGTAATAATTCCTCAACAACATCCGCTGTGAACTGCCGTCCTCGGTCACTAATCACAACACGCGGAGCACCGTGACGAAGAATGACGGAGTGTAGCAGGAAGAATGAGACGTCAGCTGCTGTAGCCGAGACGAGTGCTGCCGTCTCAGTATACCGTGTCAGGTAGTCCACGCACACTATAATCCAGCAACACCCAGTAGATGACTTAGGTAAGGGGCCAAGCAAGTCAACGCCGATCTTTTCAAAGGGGAGGGTGGGTGGTTTAACTGGCTGCAAGGCACCCGCCTTAGGCGTTGTTGGTTGTTTGTAACGTTGGCAAATAGCACAGCTGGCGACGTACTGTTTTGTTGTCTTCCAGAGCTTGGGCCAGTAGAAACGCTGACGTACTCGGTGCAGCGTCCGAGCAAAGCCTAGGTGGCCTGATGTGATGTCATCGTGCATGGCGCGAAGGATGTTGGGTCTAAGGTTCTGGGGCACGACGAGGAGGAGTGGAGCACCTTCAGCTGAATAGTTCTTCTTATACAGTAAACCTGCGGACATGGTGAAAGGGGAACTCCGTGTTGTTGACCGAGCGGCATCAAGAAGAGTCCTAATGGAAGGGTCTTGTTCCTGTTCACGCTTGAAGGCCGCGGCATCAGGAAACTCCGTGGATATGGCAAAAAAGATATTCGTCCAAGTCATCGTCCCCATCCCGAGTGCTTGCTGACGGAAGTCTAGATAAACAGTCAGCATCGGTGTGACAGCGACCACTTTTGTATGTGACCGAAAAGTCGTATTCTTGCAACCTTAACGACCAGCGAGCTAAGCGGCTGGTGGGGTCGCGCAGTCCAACCAACCAGCAAAGTGAATGGTGGTCGGTGACTATCCTGAAGCGACGGCCGTACAGGTATGGTCGAAACTTTTGAATGGCGAACACGACCGCGAGGCATTCCATTTCGGTGACAGTATAGTTCCGTTCTGCCTTTGTGAGTGTACGGCTTGCATACGCGATCACTTGTTGGCGTCCACTGTGTATTTGTACAAGTACCGCTCCAATGCCCACACCACTAGCATCGGTGTGAAGCTCAGTTGGTGCCTCAGGATCAAAATGGCGTAAAATCGGAGCAGAGGTAAGTAAAAATTTTAGCTCGCTGAACGCAGATTCACACTCAGCAGTCCATGCAAAAGGTGTGTCCTTGTGAAGCAGCGACGTGAGTGGATGAGCTAGACGTGCAAAGTCCTTGATAAAACGGCGGAAATACGAGCACAGTCCAAAGGAAGCTACGAAGGTCTTTCACCGTCTTCGGTTGCTCGAAGTCACGAACTGCAGCAATATTATATGGTAAGATATAACGGGTATTCGCAATTCCATAAAACGCTCCGTGTGCTGGCAACATTGGTCGAAAAAACAAAGATGGCTACGCTTAACAGGGTCAACGCGGCACTTTCGTTTGGCGCTGTGCTGATGTTTCTAGACTGTGGCGTCGGATCGCGTTGCTTCGTCGAAGGCGAAAGGGTGCTGGCCGCCGAACACCTCGTTCTCATCGGCATAAAATATTTCACTGGCGAAACAGCGGAAGTAGTTGCGCTGTGAGTGCAAACATCGAACCTATTCGGCGAACCGCATCAGATTTACTTCAGGTTGAAGTACCTGTCCAGCGCCCGAGGTTGAAGAAGGCAACTGCTCATGTGTACTAAGGGGGCATCTCCGAAAGGGGCAAGCACTTGTGCGCTGCGTTACTGCACTGCTACAGGCAAGGCCTTCACAGTTTTGGAGGTAATTTCGCTGCTACTCGTGTTGCCGATTGCATGTATCCCATTGCGTTCCGTTGTCCCGTGAAAAGCTGAATACGCATGCTGTCCACTTGATTACAGAACGGAGCTATGCCTGGGTCAGTGTATCTTGAGATAAAGCAAATCATAGTTTCGCTTGTAATAGGAGTGCTCCTTTCTTTTCGTTCGCCGATCTATGTTATTAGGTTTCTAATAAATAAGGTCATGTGCTTTCGAACACTCGCTTGTTCGTGTTGGCATTATTTGATATTCGAAGCAGATATGCACACGTACTCTGCGCACGCACGAACATATATATAACTACGCATGCTACGCACGCAGGAACTTAACTACAGGGTGGTTGAACCCCTCCCCGCCCCCCAAAAAATGCCAGCCGTACGACCCTGGTGAAGTACTAAAAAATTTAAGAAACTCATAGCAAATCAAAGTAAAGTATTTTTACTTAAGCACGTTAGGTTTCCGGAAATTAGCGATCGTTTATTCAGTGGAATGGTGATCAGTGTATCACTCGGAAACAAGCCTGTTCCATCACAAGTTGCGCTGCACTGTGTTGGAAAAGAACCAAGCAATGCGCCAGCAAGTCGTACGCTCCAAAGGCTGGAACAATCGCTTTTTGGAGTTCCTCTTAAACTTCTTGCGAGTTCACGAACCTAAACTGTCAGCGCGTCGCGTTTAATGAGAACACGCACCGTCTGTATACACCGCAGAGCAAACGCACACAAACACCGTCCATATGTCCATAATAAATATATTTCAGGTTTCACTATACTACAGTTCACGCGGAAGACACGTACGTCAGGGACAGGGGCGTAACGAGAAATTGTTTTCGCTGAGGTACACCCATGCATGCATTTGTGCGCGTGTATATATACATACATGCGAAATCAAAACTTTTCGGGGGGGAAGGATTACAGCAGCTTAATTTGGGAATGGGTAGCACTACGACTTTCACAGAAAACAAGCATACGCGAAAAATACTCACACACATAACGCAACGAATTTCCTAAAGGCTTGCTTATATAAAAGAAACTATATTCCGCTCATTGAGAAGCCCGAATATTGACAAGAACGCACACACGCTAAATAATGGTGTACTCACTGGGGAGAATGAAGTCGTCGCGAGCGAAGTGATTGGAACAAACCACCATAGTGTCCGTCACCTTCTTTCCAATGCGTAAGTTTCTGCTCTACTCCGTTCTCCGTCGAGCGCCTTCTGCTGCATCCTTCGGGAAGTGATAGAACGATACGTTGCCACCTTTCCATCACGATGCCACGCAATGCGGCTCACAGCAATGGCGTCTGGACATCGCTTTCTTCTTTTTCGGGCTCGCGCGTGCGGCATGGCGAAAATAAAGGAACTATGTAGCTGCTTCTCAACGCGCGCAACGTGATAACATATCTCATTTCAAGGTCGACCCTGTTAGTGCCGTTTCCAGGCGCGGCCGCTAGGTGGCGAGCGCTCAGTTCGAATCGCGAATAGGGAAACCAAGCTCAAGTTTGCGGCGCAACGACAGCGCCGCGCAGCGGCTCTGGAGGCAGGCGCTGGTGAAACTGGGGATAAGCGCGGCAGAGGGCGCGGCCGATTCAGCCTGTTTCACCGGCAGCCGACAGCGGCGGCACACGTGCGCACGCGTTCTTCGCGTTCTTCGGTCGGTGCAGGGAACTTAGACGTTCTTCCGTGAGCTTGGCACGCTGAACCCGAGAGGCTTAGAAGCACGGAAATTTGGGCGAGTTTGTACTGATCCATGACGGTATTTTGGAGCGCGAAAATAGACACGATACACGAGAAAGACTGAACAGGACGAGCGCTCACTTCAAACTAAAGTTTATTCACAGAAAATGGCCTACTTTTATCATACACCAAAGGCAACAAAAGACAGAGAAACGCTTGCGTGATACCACAATCTAACCACCGAAGAACACCTATCACCTCCCAGTTAAAAAAAAAAGAGATAACAAAACCAAAACCACACAACTACCTCCTGCGCATGAGGTTGACAAGACAGAGTACAACAAAAGGGCCGAGAGGCTTGCTTTGCGAAGCAACATTTCAGCGATGGTAGAAGCGACCCCACGAAAGTGGAAGCGAGGTCCGAAGTATTACTCTGCCACAGCAGTGCAGACAGTATACCAAGGCACGCGATCCACCTGTAAAACTATCGGTTCCCGGACAAGCCGTACGAGAGAGAAAGTGCACAAGCGTGGATCACCGCAGCTAAAATAATAGAGTTATTGCTCTGTCTCGCCTTCCGTTTTAGCTGACTCAATTCTTCGCTTGGAATCGTTTATTTCGTCTACCTGACTCAGTACGTAACGCGGCACGCGCATGCAACGACTGCAGTAGTGATTGCTTGCCGTCTCCTCGCATTTTTACATCCAATTACGGTTGTATGTTGAAGCAACCTTGTGTTTTGATTCCTTGTGTTTGTGAGACCTAGCTGTCGTTGTTGGATGTCCGCACTCACATACGTCATATCGAGGTTAGCGTTGCGGTGTTGGTTGCTTTCAACTGAACTCCGCACATTGTCCCAAAGGTTCGCCGCCTGCAATTCACGCGTCGGGAAGGCTGCATCATCGCGCCGGAACGAACGTTTGTGCATTTTCAGCAAACTTTGATATAGTTTTAGCTTCGAGTGTGCGTTTATGGGTTTATGGGTGCGCTTTGCGCGAGCTCGTCGCGCGCCCGATACCACATCGCGCCTCAATTTTGACACCTCTCACGCGGAGCCGCGTTCACGCAGCAAGTCTTATACACCTGAAAAGTCGATACTCGCATAAAAAGGGAGTGCAAGCACGTAGCGAGAAGCGAAAAAAAAGAGACAGACAGACGAGGCAAGACGAGCAGTTCAACTTGCTTCGCAGCGGTCAAAGCTAAGGGAAGCTAGCTGCTTCGTGGCTAAGTCAGCGGGTGATGCTCCAGCGGTACGGAGGACATGACTCGAACCTTCTCCGGCTTTTTTAGTGCCATGGCCATGTAATCTTTGTTTCTTTCTCTGTTTTTTTTTTCTTTTTTGCACGCCGGGAAAGTTCGTTCACTACAGTACGCGTTTGCCACTGCCAGCATGCGCATCTAAACAACAATCACATAAGAGGGCACATTTTTGGGCAAGTTGGTGGTTCATTACATAACAATCACATGTTTTTCATAGTCGACAACGTGGAACATCGACTAACGTGATTGACGGACTTTTCTCCTTTCATTACGTTCGCTTTTCGAAGTGCCTGTGCAGCAGGGAGATATTTTTCAACCGGTACGCTGCAAGTGCAGCGCCAGAGCTCTGCGAGTGCACGGAAGCGAGTGGCAGCGCTGCGCAGAGAAGGGAAAACGCGCGACGTTTGCCCCCCAGTTTCTATTTTCCTGCCAGAGATGGCGCTGCCTGTCAAGAGTCGCAGCGCCACTGAGCGATGCTTTGGGAGCCTATAGCGTTGCGCATTAGGCACGTGGGCAATGAATGCGCTACATTTGTCCAAAAGCAACCTTTGAACTGCTCGGCGTGTTTATTGTACGCTTCGTTTAGTAAACAGATATATACTAAAAAATTCCTACTTTAGCAGTGTGACTGATTTGGAGAAAAGATATGGAGCAGAGTAACTGATCTGGAGAACGGCACACGCAGTAGCGGCTCCTACTTCTCGGTTTCCTGAACAGTGGCGGGTGGTATTGGGAATGCTCTTTTGAACACGTGATTATCCCCCAGGTGAATACACCTGGGGGGTAAGTAAGTCAGCAAGTATGTGCTGACTGTGTTCGTGAATGAGCAAACTAGTTTCACATTATTCACATTATTCCTTGGCATTATTCCTTCACACGCTTCACATTATTCCTTCGGCATCAAGTGTAGTATATTGAGTAGATGTACCACCTGTGCTGCACCTGACTGTACTGTAAAAAAAATTGCCAGAACATATTGGCACAAAAAGAGAGCCAGGTAGTGGGTGCTATGCTTGCAAACAGTAAATATATTTCCGTATTTCATTCCGATCTCGTGAGCGCTTAGTGGCCAGGATGCTGTGTGTCAATTTTCTTTGCTGCTCTCGACAGTAGGGCTGAATTGTTCGAAGTATTTATTTATTGATGCGATTCCCACGGAGCTCTTGCAGGCATCCCCCTTCCCCAGTGCAGGGTAGCCTTCAGGGGTCAGCTTTGGTTAACCTCTGCCTTGCTTCACTTCTTCTTCTCTCTCTCTCTATCGTTTGTAAAAACCACTAAGATTTAGGGCTATACTTGCAAGGAAATATATACAGTGAGAACCCCAGCGTAAGTTTATTAAAGCGAATCTCTTAGACGTCTCACTAGTCGAAAAATCCAGCATGGATTCGTCAACGCCAGAGGTCCAGAAAGAAAACTAAAATTATTGAAGGACACTTTGTACATTCCAAAGTGTTCGGCGAAAGAGTGTGGCCATTCCACTGACGGAAAGACGGACGGAAAGACCGACGGACGGACAGACGGAGGGACGGACGGACAGACGGATATCCGGACGGACGGACGGACATCCGGATGGACAGACGGACGGACATCCGGACAGACATCCGGACGGACGGACGGACAGACGGACATCCGGACGGACGGACGGACGGACATCCGGACGAACGGACGGACAGACGGGCATCCGGACGGACGGACATCCGGATGGACGGACGGACGGACAGACATCCGGACGGACGGACAGACGGACATCCGGACGGACGGACGGACAGACGGACATCCGGGACGAACGGACGGACAGACGGACGGACATCCGGAGGGACGGACGGACCGACGGCCGGACAGACGGACATCCGGACGGACGGACGGACAGACGGACATCCGGACGGACAGACGGACATCCGGGCGGACGGACGGACAGACGGACATCCGGACAGACGGACGGACAGACGGACATCCGGACGGACATCCGGGTGGACGGACGGACAGACGGACATCCGGACGGACGGACGGACATCCGGACGGACGGACATCCGGATGGACGGACGGACGGACAGACATCCGGACGGACGGACAGACGGACATCCGGACGGACGGACGGACAGACGGACATCCGGACGAACGGACGGACAGACGGACGGACATCCGGACGGACGGACGGACCAACGGACGGACATCCGGACGGACGGACGGACGGACAGACATCCGGACGGACGGACAGACGGACATCCGGACGGACGGACGGACAGACGGACATCCGGACAGACGGATGGACAGACGGACATCCGGACGGACGGACGGACAGACGGACATCCGGACGGACAGACGGACATCCGGACGGATGGACGGACAGACGGACATCCGGACGGACGGACGGACAGACGGACATCCGGACGGACGGATGGACATCCGGACGGACGGACGGACAGACGGACATCCGGACGGACAGACGGACATCCGGACGAACGGACGGACAGACGGACGGACACCCGGACGGACGGACGGACATCCGGACGAACGGACGGACGGACCGACGGACGGACATCCGGACGGACGGACGGCACGGACAGACATCCGGACGTACAGACGGACGGATATCCGGACGGACAGACGGACATCCGGACGGACGGACATCCGGACGGACGGACATCCGGATGGACGGACGGACGGACAGACATCCCGGACGGATGGACAGACGGACATCCGGACGGACGGACGGACAGACGGACATCCGGACGAACGGACGGACAGACGGACGGACATCCGGACGGACGGACGGACCGACGGCCGGACAGACGGACATCCGGACGGACGGACGGACAGACGGACATCCGGGCGGACGGACGGACAGACGGATGGACAGACGGACATCCGGACGGACGGACGGACAGACGGACATCCGGACGGACGGACGGACATCCGGACGAACGGACGGACAGACGGACATCCGGACGGACGGACGGACAGACGGACATCCGGACGGACGGACGGACGGACAGACGGACATCCGGACGGACGGACAGACGGACGCCGGACGGACGGACACCGGACGGACGGACACCGGACGGACGGACACCGGACGGACGTGAGCATGAGACATTAAAGGCTTTCGCCTTAAAAAAGAGTGGCTTGAGTAGCGCGAGCTGCGCAGTCACCTCGTCTTTGCGATAGCGTGAACACGGCTGCTACACTGGCATGAAGCCGAGGCGATCTAGCAGAAGCGTCAGGAGATCGTAAGACAAAAAAGTCAATTTGATCTAAAAATGGAATAATTTGCAAAGCTGCTTACCGTGCGTTCTAGAAGGTTCCTAGAATTCCCAACTTCGTTCTGCCTCGTTATCCTGGCAAGCAGCACAAGTCGTGATGTCAACAATTAGATTTCGGGACGGTGGCAACGAATACACGAACTTTAATGAATACCTAAAAGCTTTCGCTTAACTCGTGTCAGTATTATTTAAGGGACTCCAGAGATTTTTGTGCAAAAGCAGTAGTTTACACATGCTTTATTTGTTATTTGTTCAGTCTAGGTTTTGTATAACTCCATCAGAAGTGTTTTGATTGTCAAGCTTGCAAACAATGACATAAATAACGGAGACAAATGGTGCTCCCTGAATTTCCAGAATGCACGGCGTGTATGGTTCTGCGTTTTGCAAGCATATTTTATGTGTCTTTTCAGACGTGTCTTCTGCGTGGTATGGCTTGACCTCAAGTTCAGTAGTCATACACCACGCGGCTAAGCGACTTGTGTCGAAAGATGAGAAAGTAAGATGCCCAGCTGTTAGTGACAAAAAAGAAAAAAAAAGCAGAAATGACAGCGTATTCTCCAATTCTCCAGCCTTCGTTCGTCGGTGACCTGTATTTCCTTTCCAGAAATTTAGAGACAGGTCTGCATTGGGCGCGTGGACTTCATACTGCGGGCCTTCGTAATTTGCATGACGTACATGACGTAAACTGACGTACATTGCCCAGTGTCTCTTACTAAGCAACTTTTGTTAAAGTTTATCTCCCGGCAGTTGGGCTTTTCTGTGAGGTTGCAACAGGTCAGCTTAATGTGGCATTTCTAGAAAAATGACCGCAATGTAGATACGGTGCTATATTCTGGTCAAAATCATGCGTGCAGATGAGGTCAGGCTGTGGAAACCGACATTTGCCGATTAGTAAGAAGTCCTGACGTTGTTACTCGGAAAGGGCAGCATATCGTTCACGCGCATGAACTTCCTTGAAAAGCAAGCCCGAAGCTGAGTGGTTTTACTCAATGGAGTTCATGTGATCGCATTGACGTCTTAAATTTCTCGTATGACCCTGTGATTTCTCAATCCATGTTGGTGCCCTTTGGAATCACTCAAAACCAGTGACGTCAATGACACTTTCAATTTATATCGGAGTGTATTTGGCCTTCGCCTTGAAATATGTTTGCCCGGCCTATATCTTGCTTCTAGAGATTGAACAGCTTGTCTGAGACGCTTTTGCGAAATGTCCATAGTTGTTGCTCTATATTTCGCTGAAACGAGCGAATAAATTAGGGATCCGAGTTTGCTAATGGACTGAAATAGCGTGGTAATTAGACATATGGTCGTTATGGCGCTGAAACAGTGAGGGATGATTCGATCAGTTTTTTTAAACTCTCCAGCGTGACGACACGATTGGTCTGGCTCATTTGATGTTTCATACCCCCTCTTCTTTAACGGGGTCATGGACCACTTTTCAAGCTATCATCGAATGACCTCAGTATCGGAGCTTTTTTGTTGCCTTAAGAAAAGATTTCCGCACAAAGTTCTCGAATTCCTCAAGAACTAGCGGAGTTAAAGGGTTAGTCGCTCACTTCAAGGACTTTCTCTCTTCTTTCGTCCCGACGAGCGCGCTGGAAGCTACAGAGGGAGAATGATGACACGGGGTAAAGAAGCTACGTCAGTGCTGAAACGCTATCGGTTAATACTTCGCAGTAGCTGCTTCCTCTTTCATAGAGTAGCGCCCCCCTGCGCATACGCTTTCGCAGCCTGGACACATTCAGTGCGTCAACACGCGCGAGCAGTTCTGTCAGGTGTGAAAGCGCGGTGATAGTGTCAGATTTTGATGCTTTGCCACACGCCCATGCGATCGCGGGTTCGATCCATTCCGTGGCGGTCGCACTTCGACGGAGTCCAAATGGTAGAGGCCCGTGTACTGTGCGATGTCAGTGCACGTTAAAGAACACCAGATGGTCGAAATTTCCGGAGCACTCCACTACGGCGTCTCTCATAATCATATTGCCACGCGTGTTTCTTATTTTCACTTTTACTGTATTCGGTTTTCGCCCACAAAGTCTGTCAGCAATGCTCCAGCGCAAGCCGCGGCTCACTGTTCGAGAAGCTTCGAGATTTTTGTAGATCGTTTTGTTAAGATTGCGAGTAAGACGCGAAAACTCGAGCTTATTCTATAGCTTGCGCGGACAACCAGTGATAAGGCTGGAATATTCGATGACACACGTATAAATGGCCGATCCGCTTCACCGCTTGTCAGTTTTTCGACGACCGACGCTCTGTGCGCCGTTATCAGTGTGCGGCGCGCATTGCTTGCTGTAATTTGAGTTTCCGTTTCGAGGCCACAAGTTCGGCCAAACAAAAAGTTACACCTTGAATACGCCGACTGATCCCTTCGTTAAAGTCACGACCACGTGACTATGTCGGGGTTTTGGGACGTGAAACCCCAGATATTATTATTAACACGCCCATGCGCACTAACACTCACTGAGATATCTTCAGCGATGATGACACATTCTTCAAGTGACTAGTGTGCGCTCTTCAGCATTTATTAAAAGATAAAAGGCCCGAAAACGACCGTTTTCATCAGAGCTGTCAATGCTGCGTCAATTCGCAGACGACAAACAAACATTTTCAATATCACTCAAAGTGAGCGCACCGCTTGCCGTATTCAGTTTACAGGCTCGGAGGTTGATTTAACACACTTCATTTTAAAGACGATAGGCTTTCTTGGGACACTTGAACGCAGAAATTTCGGTCTGTCTGTCTGTCTGTCTGTCTGTCTGTCTGTCTGTCTGTCTGTCTGTCTTTCTGCCTATCACACGATTCAGCCACCCGGCCAAAGTTTAAGCAGTTGCTGAACGCCCAGCCATCTTGACCGGGTAGCTGCGTTCACACTTGTGAACACTGTCCATCAAAAAGCGAATATTACGCATATCTGCTGCGCAACATCAGTACGTAAGTATTAGGCGGGGTGTTCCTTTATTAGAGAATACATAGATACGTAATTCTAAAGACCCTAGTGTTTCTCAGGCTGCGCTTAACATTAGGTACCAGCGTGACCTATGGGCACGCAAATCCCGACGAAGCCTTTCAATTTATACAGGTTTAAAAAACCCCGCCAAAATCACGGCAATACGCCTTGTGGTAGCTCAGGCTGCTCCTTAGAGACACCATGTGGCAGACGTTTTCTTTATTCATTGGAGAGCTGCTAAAACAGGCTCGATACGGTGGTTCTACACTTCGGCGCGTCGGCATGCAAACGTACTTCGGGTAAACACATTTCTTTGTAGTATTATTCTTTGCGTGCACTAGTACGTGCACTATGCAATCTCCGGTGAAAACTTGAAGTAGATTAACCAAAGTCTTGCTCGCGAACAAGCGTGTTATTTTACGTGTTACCATATGGTCACGCTAGGCCTTTAGGCTCCCTATTTTGGTTAAGTTCGTTCCTTCGTTTTACGCTCCTTGAAGGGTGGTTCCGCTACATTCGCGTTCCAATTTATTGTATGCCCAGGCTTACTTTAAATGATATAGCCAGAATACTCGAAGAGGACGATAAAGATGTGTCGGCTATCTACATTAAGCTATCGGAGGCTACCACCTACTCCGACGAAGATTTCGCAAATAAGGATTCTGATAGTCTCATAGACAATCTAAGTATAATATATTATAACTGTCGGGATTTAACGTCCCAAAACCACGACATGATTATGAGGGACGCCGTAGTGGAGGGCTCCGGAAATTTCGACCACCTGGCGTTCCGTGCACCTATAGGCAACGTAACAAGTAGGCAGCTTAGAGCAGGTGCTAAAACGATGCTTGCTAACGGCTGTCACATCGGTGGATGGGACTGTGATGAAGATGAAGCAGAGTATGAAGAACAAGGCGATGGATCACCAAATATCTGCTTAGATGTAGGAGATAAGCCCTTACACGGAGTTATCTTCAAGCGCACAGATGATCCGAATGCCTCACCCTAATGCCGTTACCCAATATAATTGCCTCACGGGAGGCCCTGACTAGATGAATGCGAGCGTAGATGTCTACCGGATTTCAATTCGTCGCAGGAAATGGCGGTGAGCGATATTCACTTTACGACGTAGCCATAACCAACGTGCGCTCCTTACGCGCAGCAAATGATGTAACGTCACTCAACTTGAATTCCGGACGCAAATCACTCAAAGCTACCTGACAAGATGGGATAACAAGCCAAAAGGAACTGGCCGTCGAAGAACATCGACGCTTGTTGACAGCGCGCCTTGTGGTCCACATTTTGAATGACCAAACAGTCCACTTCGTTGAAGCTGTGCCTAACGGCAAAAAGCGCAGGTGCGCTAGAGACAACTGCAAGAGCACGGTGACCACACAATGCAATAAATGCGGGAAGGCGTTTCAAAAGCGGGAAGGCGTTTCGCTTCCCGCTGGCGTGTCTTCCACTGAAGCAGAACACTCACAGCGCGGCATTTCCCCGTCGACGTAACTCTCTTTGTGTGCCGCTTATTGAAGCAGTTTTATTAATCGGTGCTATTGCACTCAATGCAGTAGGCGGGGGAGGAAACCACTTTTGTTGCTTGTGGAGGCTGGCGTACTCAAGCGACTATAGTTGTCGAACGCTAACACGATGAGAAAGGCAAAGCACCTACTGCGTCGTCATCGAACCGAATCATCGCCTACGGCGAATTGCCCCGCCCGTAGAATTTTCTGTAATAACGCACCGAATGCGTACGTTGTGATGAAACTGCCGAAGAGCTCCCTGCCAGCGCTCCTTGGTGTCATGGTGCAGTGCTTCACTTCACTGCTCCCGGACGGTGACAGCGCCACTGCAATCCAAAGTCACTGTGAGATGGAGCCGGTGCAAGAGATATATGTCGCATTTGTGATTCTTCGTGCCCGTGCGGCAGTAGCTCAGTAGGTAAAGCGCCCGGCAGTTGCCGTCGCGGAGCGAGAGGTCGTGGCTTCTAGTCCCAGACCGCCCTAATCAAGAAAACTTTTTTTGTGGTTGATCTTTGCCTTTTATTGCGTGTATTTTAGCAATGTCACTTCCAGGACGGAAATTACGTCAGTGAGGTCTTGCTAAGCCCCGGCAAGAAATACATTCATGTTAGAAGATAGCGAGAGAAAGAGAGAAATTATGAGAGGGCCCAAGTCGCAAAATGCACGCGAAATGCAGCGCGCCTGCAAGCGAGAACTTATTTGCGTTGCCTTCAAGACTGCAGGAGGTTTTGGGAGGCTTTGTGGGCCAGCCTATGTAGTCAGGCTCCGAAGATCTTTGCTTCGGTAAAAGGCCGACCGTCATGTTTTCTCAAGACACACTGGAGAGTCCGGCGACGTTGGTGAATGTGGGGGCGCAGCGGCACAAGTGGCAACGCTTCACATTTGTACTTGGCGGACGTGAATGAATTTGCCATACTACTAGGATAGACTTATGAGTTTATGAATACTACGGCGACCCACAGTGGCATACGCGTATGTGCCACACTCAAGTGGGCACATACCCGTTCTTTCCGTACTGCAGACACATTGAACAATTTTCAACAAAAAAATTGGGGGGACCCTTACGCTTCGCCTTTAAGAGTTGAACGCGATAGCGATATCCTGTCCCTAGTGCGTACTTCAATCACTTAGTGCATGCTATGTAATGGGTAGCATGCTTTAAACCACGAGCAATTATGCTCGTGAAATGTTTTCGAACTTGCTATGCACCCACTACGTAGTCTTAAGGGAATGCGCGCAGTAACGTGTGTGCCTTTTGTAATGGGCGGCCGGCTTTAAACCACGATGTCATTATGATATTCACATATTCTGGCGTCCGATGGCAATGTACGTTTGTACCACACAATATTACTGCGATATTACATGTTGTATTGTGACATCTGTATACAGGACGCGTGTGTTTGTAAAGCATGAAAGTTATTTTTACTTAATTTCCAAGCAGAGAAAGTTATTTTCACAGTATTTCCAAGCAGACGCGTGGCTGTGTGGTAGAAAACCTGCTTGCCACGCAGACGGCCTGGTTTCGATCCTCCCTCGGACGCGGAAATTTTTGTTTATTTTATTTGCATCTTTCTCGATTTTTTGGTCACGGACAAGATGTTGATTTTTCGCTCACAACCAACGACGCCGACGCCGGAATTTCTGCGAAACGAGCTCTTTAACGCTGTCGCGTTAATATCCAACAGCGTCGAAAAGTCTAAAAGTATCATACAATCAATTCTCGGCCAAGCCCCCCTGAGTGGGTATTAGCCATGTCAGAGGCAAGAACAACAACAACAGCAGCAGCGTCAGCTTCTGCACCGCGGACACTCGCAGCGCGTTGCTCAAATACCAACACGTAACAACTATGACAGTTGTTAGTTCACGCTTGTCATGTGTATACCTATGCGTCCTTTTCGAGCGTCCTTCTTTGTGTTGCGGCGGCGCGCTGCAAGTATCGAACTGCTTGTCGTTCTTCGTGTGACATTCTAATTTCTTGCTATCGCATTCATTGCTTCGCCCTAGTGGCGAAATTGTGACTTTTTTTCTCTCTCTCTTTCGTGGCCTTGCGCCACGTCTTGTAAGTATGAATTGATAGAACTAACGCGTCTGAAAGGATCGGCAGAATCTTGGCGGAAAATTATCGCCGATATCCGACTCCTACGTGATTACTGACATTGATCGCTGCGACATTTCTCCGACATTGACATAGACGTGAATGGCAATGCTCTGGCAGCCACATCTACTCTGCGCAGTAGGTCGTATTGCGCATATATTGTCGACATTTTGAAGCACGAAGTGTTAATTTTAGCTTCACTAAATTTGACGCCCACAGATAATGGAAAATCGGTGATTCAGGAGTTAACGCCAAGGGCAATATACTTTATCTATTGTTTATTTTATCTGAGACGGCAGGGCTCCTGCGAAATTTTGCACACAACGAAATAAAAGGGCACCGCATGGTATTTCTTCTCTTAGTGGTGGGCTAATGACAAAATTTCCATGAGAAAAACAGTTGGAGACTGCGTTTTTAATGTGAAATCATAGGAAATTTCACACAACGTCATAGGAAAATGTGTGAGCGTAGATGCGCAAAAATCGCAAGGGAACAGTGGTAGGACGGACAGAGCACGAATGAGCGATTTCTTAGATCTTTCAGAAATATGTAAATCTGCTGGTAGAAAAAGAGGAAAGAACTGAGAGAATAGTTAATGTCGTGTCATGCTGTAACCACAGTGTTCTCTTTTACCCACGCTGCCCGACAAATTTGATTTCAGTCTCTGTAAAAGTGACGGGTAGATTTAATAGGATAGAGTCGTGCGGAGGGAGCCAGAATTTTGGATGCCAAAGGAGTCTAAATTGAGTTGGCATGACGGAATGTACCCAACCAAGCGCCATGGTTCCGACTGTGGCGTTGTTGTTACTAAATGTGACCACGGTTACCGCCTGCCTCGAATATCAACCTGTATTTTAATGTGTTTCCTAACAGAAACGAAAAGTTCGTTGTTTGCGCTGCATGACACTGCGTCCCTCAAGCTGTTTTTGTACGGATAATGCAAAACTCGGTGCAAGGTGCCCATGAATGTGCGCGAATACTACCTCTTTTTTATTGCTTTACCTCGTGAACTAAGCATTTTTCCTAAAGATCCCTGCTCCGCAAAAATTTGAGCTCTTACTTCAGGCATTACTTCAGTCATTGAGATTCTCGTATCCGTTTGCAACCCGAATAGCCTCTCATCCAAGTTGAAATAGATGTATTGCTGAATTGTATAACGAATTGTCTTGTTCCCGCTGGCTACTCAAGTGCGAATGATTGTGCCTTCGCAGTCATAACCTTAGAATGCAGACAGTGGACACTAGAAGATGGTTGAGGCCCTATATGTATTGTAGCAGTAGCTTGTCTTCCTCCAGTATTTTTCTGCATTTTCTATAGATCCCATCGCAACAGAAATACCGGAGGCAGTGCGCCATGACTACCATAACATCCCCATAAAAGAAGGTATCAAAGTGACAACACGTTAGACTTATAGCCTCACACACTGTAGCCCTCTGCTTATGCAAAACTGAAACTTGGAAGCCATACTGCTAACCTAAGCGCGCAATGGACTTGGCGGCACAAGTCAACGGACCAGCCAGCTGCGATACACAGCATCTCTGCCTGTGTTGGTGACAAGAGCGCATTTATGTTTGAGCTTGATAGTGCAGCATATAATCACTTGTTTTATTTAGCTTGGCAGCGATATCCCTCTTGGAACATATTTCTATTCATAATAGCGTACCAAGTAGTGACGTATGTAGAAAGATCGCATACCGTAGCTATAGCCAATGGCACTCCACATAAGCATCTTACCTGGACTGGTTAAGGTGATCGCAAAGAGTACTGGAATCGGGCGTAATCTATGGTGCTCCACTTGCCATAGGCCAAGTGATTCGCTTTTAAGACTTTATTTGCGAGTAAACGGCAACAAGTGATCTACAGCCTTCGGCTTATAACTTTCAAATATTTGAAGTGCTTCTATACGTGTCTTGCGACTGCTTCGATGGTCAAGACTTTACGTCGCAAACATTCAGCGTGTAGAGCGCTAACAGCTTTCCCACTTGAATGAAGTGCATATATGTTTAATTAGATGTGAAGCATCTGATGGCGAAGCTTAATCCGGTGGTGGTGGTGGCGGTGGTGGTGTGCCGCGTGACCACCCCTACTGCGCATGCGCAAACCCTTTAAAAAAATAAAAATAAAAAACCTCTTCTCCCCCTCTCTCTCCTCTAAGCATCCCTCCCCGCGGCACCACACACTCACTGCGCATGCGCCTCCCCTCCTCTCTCCCCTCCTACCCTCCCCCCCCTCTTCCCTCTAGGCATCCCTGCCCACGGCGTCCACACTCCCACTGCGCATGCGCGTCCCCCCTCTCTCTCCTCTTCTACGCTCCCCCCCTCTCTCCTTTAGGCATCCCTGCCCGCGGCGTCCACACTCCCACTGCGCATGCGCGTCCCCCCCCCTTTCTCCTCTCCTACGCTTCCCCCCCTCTCTCGCCTCGGGACGCCGACGCAGGCAGAGTCTGCTAGCGAGTTTCTTGGTTGAAAAAAGCGACTGCTCGCGCTGCACAACCGTTCACTGGCCACCCCGTATATATAGCAATGGATCTTGACCTGCAAGGTGGTGCCGGTGGCAGATTTCTCCTGCGCGTTGTTGAACAATAAAAATTCGCAGCGTGCGCGTTAACTAAAAGCGGACGGCGGGTCTCTGTGCCCAGTCGGAGTCTCCTGTCTCTCATTGCCCATTAGCAGCGATTGGCATGTTCCAGTAGGAAACACCGCTCCATCACTGCGTGCTTTGTGCCTCCCCAGTTTTCTCTCCTGCGCAACGCTGCGATGAGCGCCAGCATCAACGCCGCCGCCAGTGTAAGCGTTAGCGCCCGCTGCTTCACATCTACACATGGTTCCCTTTAGCGGGAGATGGTGTAATTTTTTTAAAACAGATTACTAAGCACTGCGTCTCTATTAATACGTGTCTTGCGACTGCTTCGATGGTCAAGACTTAATGTCGCAAACATTCAGCGTGTAGAGCGCTAACAGTTTCCCACTTGAATGAAGTGCATACATGTTTAATTTAAACAGATTACTAAGCACTGCGTCTCTGTTAACATGAAGATTGGTGCAGTGGTAATAGGCTCACTAACGCTACGTACTACTGAAAGAGATATTGAACACAGTTATTACTCGTAATTGAAATGCATCTGGTATCGTTGATGATCTACACATACGATATTATTCGGAAGGCGCGAAACTTTGGCTATACTTTTCGTACTAATCTCAATGACAAGAAAAAATGTAACGTGAGGGCAAATTCTGTTATCTGCGAAAGACGTATGTGTTCACGTTCTAATTTCGTAGTCAGTTTACAGTGGAGCAAGCTTCCACTGTGTCAGAAATATTTCTAAGTGTGAATTTAATTCTACACTGAAGATTCAGATCATAGGTTCAATTACCGGTCATGCCATACTGACGAGTGCATACATACATACATATAACTTTAATGAAACGTCCTGCAAGTTAGTGGGACGGGCAAAAGGTCCCGGCTAGGTGACGGCCAAGAGTTCTTGACTCCTGGCGGCTTCCTCGCAAGTGCAAAAAAAAAAAAGATGGCATGTACGCTTATATTAGTGTGAATGTTAATGTACCGCACGCGGTAAGAGTCATTCTGGAGAACTCCTGCGCTGCACTCCACGTATCAATGTACAGTTTTGAGACAACTAATTCAGCAGTTTTAATGTTACATTTTCCGTGCGGCGTGGTTTTTCCCCTCAAGTAATTTATTCGCATCTGGTGAAGCTAAGCACATCTGTGCTGCATGAGTTCTTTGATAGGAACGGCACAATAATGTTTGCGCAAAGGCTGTAAAGCAAGGAAAACACACCCATTCATGCTAGTTCTCACAGCGTTTGAAAAAAGGTCAGCGCGAAAATCATTACTCAATTCATACCTTATTTGGTAGAGCCTCATTGAATGTTTGATGTAAGATTTTACATTCAACAAAAAAATAAGTGTTGCGTGTTGCAAATTAGTAGGACATATATCGGCGTGAGTGGTTGTGGTCTGTATCAAGATTTTAACTTTAATGAATGGCTTGTTAGTGTATGGAGAAAAACGACACACGTAAGGCCATCAGAAGGCATGAAGGCTCCCGGCCTTTCTCTGTGTTTGCACAGTAAGTAGTGTAAAAGACGTTGATCTTAGTGTCTAGCTGATGTGTCAACAATTTCAAAACTTTACTATGTGGTGCTTCCCACCATCGAAAAGAAGAGCTTCACGGAGAAAGTCGATAAAAAAAAAACAAGGCATGAGAAAGACTTAGGAAGTGTGGATATAAAGAATTGCAATTTGCTTTCAGAATCTCTGTGTTTTGAAAACTGACGAGGCGTATTGACAACCTGTCGTATTCAGAGTTAAGTTTAATGATCTGGATGTGCATTGCGTCGCAGACCTTCTGAGTCGAATTCATGCTTTCTGGAAAAATCACAAGATCGAGAGAAGTAGCCTGTACCGGCGTTTAATAGTGTGTTTAAGTCGTCTACTGCCCTGTTTTTATGACTGTAACGAAGGCGGCAGCCATGTTGTCGAAGCTTGGCTTGTGCGTGCCTGACCAAATACTTTTCTTTGTTTATGTCCTTCTTTCTAGCGGACTGCGCAATTTTCCTTCCAAACTTTTCCTTCATCCATGTTTGCGGCTGCGCCTCCATCGACGTGATTAGCAGCGCGGCAATTAAGCTGATACTGGCAACAACGTCGGTGGTGCTTTCATATCCAGCTAACAATGAAATGTCACAATGTGAAACGCCACATGACCTCGAAGAAAGATCAGATTGCCATTTCAGAAACGCCTGATCGCCGGCAAGCGCGCGACCTAGAAAACATCAATTAATGAAAAAAGGAGCATACAAACGCACGCGTGACTGACACACTTTGAAAGGCCGCATTTCTGTACGCTCGCCAGCCCCGGGATTTTCTTGTGCGATGCCGCCATCGAAATCTGTGACGCACATGAGCTTCGCCTAAAATGTATATGTCTGCATGATGTATGAGACAGAGAAGAGGATAAAAGAAAGGGAGGGCGGTTAACCAGGGCTGAGCCCGGTAGGCTTCCCTGCACGGGGGAAATGGGACCTTCCACAGCAGATAATACAGCTTTTTCTTCTACATGTAAAATTCAGACTTGCTAAAAATAGATTGCCAGGCGGTGCGATAACTAGAGCTCTGTGTTTTCGGATAAATCAGAAAAAGCCCGATAAACACTCGCCGGTAAAACTTCTGACAATTCGGATTTATCCGATAAACTGCGAGTTTAAAAGGTCCTTTTCAAACCTGAGAATCATCAATCGAAGGTAGCGCACCTCCATGAGCGCTAGCGACCTCGTAATCTATATATGCTTGCATCTATTATAACAAGCTGTAAGGTTGTAATACGAGCTAACGTAGGTGTTTTGTATTCAAGTATCTGTGCTTGTATGTGTAGGTGTTGGTGCGTTTAAACCTTCCAGACATCTAAAATACACTTAGTGTGTTCGCATGTTTTCGTGTTCAGATATAATTTCATCTAAGATTTCTGAGTATACAGAATAATAATAATAATAAATCCTTTATTTTTCTTCAAGAAGGGGAGGGAAGCAGGGAGAGAAAGCTGAGAAGCAGATGACTAGCTCTTAGCCCCTCCCCCTCCCCCCCCCGCCACTAAAAAAAAAGTACACTTTGGCGAGTTTTGAGCAACGCACTGTCGTAAACAGCTTTACTATCAGGGTAACTGAACAGGAAGTGAGAAGAAATGAAAAGATGGAGAAACAACATTATCAGCAACAATGCAAAGCATATTCATTGGAAATAAAAGTAAGAAGAATACATTGTAACAAATCATAAGGCAAAATTAAACACCGTACTTCAGAGCATCGGAGATTTACGAGAAATAATCTCTGATAAACGCCGGATTTCCTTAAAAAAATAAACTCTGAAAAACACCCTCTGAATGTCAAGAAAAATGAACTCCAAAAACACGGAGCCCTAGCGATAACCTACACACAGGCAAGTTTGTTTACTACTAGTAACAGCAGTTTAGGTGAGTACAACTGCACTGGGTAACAAAATCGACTTTAAGGGCACGTACACACAGGAAGGCACCGGTACGATGTAACTTATGGCACAGTGACATTATCACAGATCACTGATAAAAAAAAAGCAGAAGAACTCAACAAGTTTGTACAGAACCATATATCAATTGGGAAGCAGTGCTACATTTGTACTCATAACATGCCAGTCATTTTTAAAACGGCAGTAGACGAAATACAATGTTCCCCTTCCTCACCCCGAAGGTTCGTGTATACCACCTTCTGAGGAAGGTTTCTTCAGCTTGAATTTCTATCTGTTCCGTAAGGTAGTGAGTCATGATCATTCTAATCGTCTGTAAAGCTGGGAATGCAGCTCGCTGTGGTTGCTGGCATGCTTCGGCTAAACAGCGCCGACGCCACAATACGAACATTGTGACAGAAAATACGAGTTGGGCAAGTAAACCACTCTTGCGCTGACCACGCGGAGAAACAGACTCCGAATTTACGCCACACGACGTGCCACACGCCTTTGGCCAGCACGCATTTGAACATCGTATGGCGGATCGTTTCTGTTTTGGGGCAGCGATGTCAGGAGCTACGCCCCACGGTGACAGTCTCTGGCGAGTGGGCAAGGCGTCCCACTGCCGCAGCCAGTCAAATTATCTAACCACTTCCGGCATGTGTTCGTTGCTCCATCTTTTCCACTTGTTGGGCCTCCACCTGCATTCCTCCTTGTAGGTAATGGAACGACCGATCAGCATTTCGCCTAATTATGAAAAAAAGCCACTTACGCGTGCCCTATTTCATGTCTAATGGTACGAATACCACTGTATGTATATGCTTCGTTCTCACCAAGGAGCTATCGGTTCTTCCTACAAGCAGATGCAACAAAACCGTAGCCTGCATGTGGACACGCTATGAAGTTTAGCTGCTCAGACCAATGCTATCAGACTCCATTCGACCTTTAGGCATGCATTAAGTTGCATTAATTAGCTTTTCAACACGAAAATGTTTTATGCCGGGGTTCCACCAAGATTTGAGTGACGTACTTCCGTCACGGAAATGACGTCGAAAAAATACGCCTGAGCAGAAGACAAAGAAAAAAGTTCCGTCAACGGGAATCGAACCTACGACCTCTTGGTCAGCGACAACAGATACCGGGCACGCTACCCATTGCGCCACTGACACATACTCTGTAGCCTTTAAAAACAAGTCTTTTCATATCGGCCAGTGTCCTCTCACAGTGCTCTTGCTAAAGTGAAGTACTGTATTATGACCGTGAAATGCACGATTAGTTCCTTCATAGCGTCGTTTCTACGCGTCCGTCCCATTTCAGCGCGTTTCGAATAGGAAAAGTGCAATTTTGTCGACGTGTTAACACACTGCCAGGTGGCGTTCTTACCCCCTAGCATCGGCCTCGCTCATAGAATCCGTCCATTCAAGAAATATCTCTGGGACGCGCGAGTGCTTCACGTGGCCGTAACTCCGCGTTCCCCGCGAAAAATCGCAGCCGGCCAATGGGGAAGACACGACGCGCGTTGCGTTTCCCTCTGGGGGGCGATCGGGGATCTCTGTTCCGCCGAGTTCGTTCTCCGAGGCGCACGCGATTGGCTGAAGCGGAAGAAACCACGTGACTTTGGGAGGCGCGGCCTTCTTTTTTTTGTTGTTTGACCTTTTCTTTGTATTTTCTTTTCTGGTGACGTCATACCGCGTCATAACGAGCATGTCGTCTGCTACAAACGAACGGTGATCGAGGTGGTTCCGCCGCGTTCTCGCGCGTGGACAAGCGGTGGCGCGCGGCGGCTGCGACTGCTGCAACAGCTGATTTTGAGAAAATGGTGCTCGCGATGGGTGTGTATCTTGTTGCGTTGGCGTTACTCGAAGAGGCAGAGTGGTTGGAGGTGCGAAATGCGTTTGAAGAGGTGAGCGAGGATGAATTCCGAAGTCGCTTTCGTTTCTCGAGACGAACGGTGCGTTGGTTGTGCGGCGAACTCGACCCCATCATCGGGAGCCAGCGGTATTTCAACAGAGCGGAAAGTGTTGTGCGCGCTGAAATTTTTTGTTAGCGGATGCTTCCAGCGTACTGTCGGCAGCGAGGAATTCATCGGCCTGTCGCAATCGTCCATGAGCGACACAATCCACGAGGTGGCACACGCCATTTCTGTCGTTGGCGGGTAGAAACAGTGGGTGGCGTTTACCAGACCACAGACGCGAAGGAGCGAACAAAGGCGGCGTTGGTGCGGCTGGTGCGGATTCACGGTGTGCTCGGGTGCGTCGATGGTTCATCGCCATCCAAAAGCCCCATGGCCTGAGCCCTGCGCACACGGCGAATTACATGTTACGGAAGGGCTCCTGCGTATTGAACACCATGATCGTGAGTATTATTCATGCATTGTATACGTAGCGAATTGTTTCATTTGCATTGTTTAAATTTTCCGTATTAGCGTGTTGCGACAAAACATAGCGGGCGCGGTATTTTGGATCTGTACAGAACGGGAATGGGTTCGTTTCAGGGCACTTCGCTTAGGATAAGCGATGAAATCATGCGATGCGGAGTGCGATGTGGTTCAAAGGCGTCCATTGTGCTTGATGTTACCGTTGCTCGATCGCCAAGTGTACCGCAAAGCTTGATTCACGATGTGGATTTGGTGAGAGTAACGCTCCCAGCATGTGCCGTAGTAAATTCGCGGTCCTGCGCTGCGTCCTCATTGTTCATTGTCGTGATGGGCGTTACATGGATCTATACAAGTGCATTAAATATGCGTTGTTTCATTACTCCATTTCAGTCACGAGTTTGTCATGCTGCATGCACTTCGTGATACACTGGCTTAAACATACAACAATAATTTGGTTAAATGCCTGCTGTGGCTGGAAGCTGGGTTGTCCAAACAGTAAGCATACAGACCACCTTATGACACTGCCCTGACGAAGCCAAGTCCACTTGTTAGAACTGATGGTACAAGTCCTACCTTTCCTACGCTCTGCTGATAGCCATATTTGAATAGTCGCCGCAGACAGATGTAATTACATCAACATACAGAGTTTTGCAAGGTATTTTATGGATACAATTTTGGCTGAATTCAAGTCTGCATATATGTGATGCCGACTTCTGGATTCTGGACGACTATCTGTTTCCCATGGTCATGTCACGACTCGTGGATGTGGCAGAGGAGCTCTCGTCTTGCACCTGGATTCAGAAATGCGGCTTGATGAATACTTGCTTGTTAGTGGTCGCAGCATTTGGCACATTCAAAACAATATTTCCACACGTTTATTGCCTTATTTTGATGTATTGTATTTCAGCCACAAAAACTGTTGTCATGCTTGGCACAGACCGTGCCGCTCTGTTTGGAAAACTTCTTCGCGATATTTTTTAGATAACTCTGTTATGATCACATGCAGGACGCGAACAGTCAGGTTCATATGAAAGCTTACGCCAGCACCAACGATAACCCTGGATGGTCTGATGACTGCTTTGTAAAAGACGATGCATTCCACCAATGGTCAGATTACTTGACGGCCGACGACTGTTCACTTCGATATCAGTTTACAGCATGAATCGCTCGAACCTAGTATCTTCATTTTCCGGGCACAAGTTCGTCCAAATAAAAAGTTTAGTCTTCAACATGCAATTCCTGCCCTCGTCAACATTACGTCCACATGACAATATCACTACAGCTCTCACACTACCCTTTTGCAGGAGACTCCGGCTATCCGTTAGAACTGTGGTTGTTGATACCAGTGTCCGGACGCCCAGCTCGTGGCACCCCTGGGAGCCGCTACGAGGCCCACACCACCATGCAGAGTAGTGTGGAGAGGTTCATCGGGGTGCTAAAGAGCACGTTCTGCTGCTTGCAGCATTACCGGACCCTGCTCTACGTCCCCGAGTGAGAAGCCACCATCTGCACAACGCAATGTTGTGCACAGTTGCGTGCGCAGCTCTGCACAACATTGCATTGGCGGCACATGAGCCTGCTCTCGAAGGGTATGACGACAACACCGACGACGCTGCAGGTGTACCTCAGCGTACAGCAGCTGCGCAACCGCGTGGTGAACCTACCTCGAGGACCATGGGGCCCGCATGCTGAGCACCTGCATTGGGTACATCGCCACCTGCAAAGGCCTTGGCAGCACTGTGCGGTGCGCATTTCTCCTTGTTTATTGTGTTTATTATTGGCATGAAAAAAAAGCTCACTTTTTTTACGACACTTGTAACGTTTGCTGCACATATCAGTGAAAACATTACACCATCTCCCGCTAAAGGGAACCATGTGTAGATGTGAAGCAGCGGGCGCTAACGCTTACATTGGCGGTAGCGTTGACGCTGGTGCTCATCGCAGCGTTGCGCAGGACAGAAAACTGGGGAGGCGCAAAGCACGCAGTGATGGAGCGGTGTTTCCCTTCTGGAACATGCCAATCGCTGCTAATGGGCAATGAGAGACAGAAGACTCCGACTGGACACAGAGACCCGCAGTCCGCTTTTAGTTAACGCGCACGCTGCGAATTGTAGATGTGAAGCATCTTATGGCGAAGCTTAATCCGGTGGTGGTGTGCGGCGTGACCACCCTTACTGCGCATGCGCAAACCCTTTCAAAAAAATAAAAATAAAAACCTCCTCTCCCCCCCTCTCTCTCTCCTCTAGGCATCCCTCCGCGCGGCAACCACACCCTCGTTGCGCATGCGCCTTCCCTCCTCTTTCCTTCTACGCTCCCCCCTCTCTCCTCTAGGCATCCCAGCCCACGGCGTCCACACTCCCACTGCGCATGCGCGTCCCCCCCTCTCTCTCCTACGCTCTCCCCTCTAGGCATCCCTGCCCGCGGCGCCCACACTCCCACTGCGCATGCGCGTCCCCCTCTCTCTCCTCTCCTACGCTCCCCCGCCCTCTCTCGCCTCGCGAGGCCGACGCAGGCAGCGTCTGCTAGCGAGTTTCTTTGTTGACAAAACCGACTGCTCGCGCTGCACAACCGTTCAATGGCCACCCCGTATATATCGCAATGGATCTTGACCTCCATGCTGGTGCCGGTGGGAGATTTCTCCTGTGCGTTGTTGAACAATAAAAATTTTCGCAGCGTGCGCGTTAACTAAAAGCGGACTGCGGGTCTCTGTCTCCAGCCGGAGTCTTCTGTCTCTCATTGCCCATTAGCAGCGATTGGCTTGTTCCAGTAGAAAACACCGCTCCATCACTGCGTGCTTTGCGCCTCCCCAGTTTTCTCTCCTGCTCAACGCTCCGATGAGCGCCAGCGTCAACGCCGCCGCCAGTGTAAGCGTTAGCGCCCGCTGCTTCACATCTACGCATGGTTCCCTTTAGCGGGAGATGGTGTAATTTTTTTATTGTTCAACAACGCACAGGAGAAATTCCCCACCGGCACCACATTGGAGGTCAAGATCCATTGCCATATATACGGGGTGGCCAGTGAACGGTTGTGCAGCGCGAGCAGTCGGTTTTTTCAACCAAGAAACTCGCTAGCAGACGCTGCCTGCGTCGGCGTCGCGAGGCGAGAGAGGGGGGGACGCGCATGCGCAGTGGGAGTGTGGACGCCGCGGGCAGGGATGCCTAGAGGAGAGAGGGGGGAGCGTAGGAGAGGAGAGAAAGGGGGGACGCGCATGCGCAGTGGGAGTATGGACGCCGCGGGCAGGGATGCCTAGAGGAGACAGGGGGGATCGTAGGAGGGGAGAGAGGAGGGGAGGCGCATGCGCAGTGAGGGTGTGGTTGCCACGGGGAGGGATGCCTAGAGGAGAGAGAGAGAGGAAGAGGAGGTTTTTTATTTTTAATTGCGCATGCGCAGTAAGGGTGGTCACACCAGCACACCACCACCACCACCACCACCGGATTAAGCTTCGCCATAAGATGCTTCACATCTAAAAAGATTCTCCTTACAACGAATGGTCCCCTTGTCGCACAATGCGATCCTGATGAAATAGTTTGGCCATATTGTAAAATTTCGTGCTTCTCTCAAAGCACAATTCAACTGTGAATGGCTCACGGTGCCCTTCGCAGCCAAAGTGGTAACCTGAAAAGGCTGTTTGAATCAGGACAGCAACATAGGCTAGATTTAGCGCAACAAGGATCGAGCTTTTAAAAAAGCATGAGGTGAACGACGTGAGTGGTCTGGGAAGTGAAATTTTATTACAAGTATCGCGAACAGTGCACATAAAAAGCTACATAAATATTCCTTTATTGCATTGTAAAAGAACAAAAAAGTGTTCTCCTTTTATAAAAGTCACAGTTTCGCCACAAGGCGAAGCAATGAATGCGATAGCAATAAATTGGAATGTCAAGTGACGAATGGCAAGCAGGTCGAAAGTGCAGCGCGCTGCTCACGCACACATGAAAACAACACGCACAGGACCAGAGCGAACTAAAAACATTGACAGCTCGACACTTAACGCGCTTCTAAAACAAAAACGACGCACTAAACGTATTCACAGGCACAGACGAGCGCGAACTAACAAGTGTCATAGTTTTTACTTCGCTGTGTTTGTAAAGCGTGCTCTTTTCGCAAACGGGGGACTGCAGCGAGTGATGTGACCTTCGCGCGCCCCGTAACTACAACGCTATCGTGCCGCCGAAAGCTCCCTTCTCCGCCACCGCGAGATAAGCGCGCGCGCACGGGCATCTACCCTCCCCGCCCCCCCCTTCGCGCAAAGTGCAAGCCGGAGAGTAGGAGCGCCTGACAGCGTGCGTCACGGCGAATGGGGCGCCCAGCTAAGCCCCTCCGAGCGCGGCCTATGCGCCATCTCACTGGTAATGCTGAAAACACGCTGAAAACTCGCTGTATATAAATAGCTCGCCGTTTGAGCGTTGAAGGACGTTCGCCTTCGTGGCTGAATGGGTAGCGCCGCGCGCTGCAGACCGAGAGGTCCCTGGTTCGATGCCGCGCGTCGGAAACATTTTTCTGAGTTATTTTTCTTTGAGGTTTTTATAAATATATAGATACATATACATATACGGGACATGACGGCGACGGCGACGCCGACGGCGAAAACCATCCGAGAGTGTCCATATAATTGCTATCGCAATAATATCTATATGGAAACGTTACAAAGTGCCTGCTGCTCCTCTGCATCAACACACACACTTCGCAATACGAAAGCCATTGCAGTACATGAAAAAAACGCAAATTCAAAGTGGTATTAATCGAACTCACTAAGAAAACTGCAAGTTGGTTGCTGATATGTATTCCTCTGATAATTTATGTTTGTACCCAATCATGTCTAAAGACATTTAAAAACTATTTTTTGGTTTGCAATATTTCAAAATTGCTGTGCATCCTAGACTATTCAGCAACTGCCTTGTTTTTTTTTTCTAGGATATAGAAAAATGAATAGAAAGCATACAGTGCGCTACACTAGTGCAGACGTATACACTATAAAAATAAAATACACTGCACTACGCGCATATACTACTACCTAGTGCTGAATGCATCACCTCGAATGCTGATATTAAAAAGACAATGACACTGCAGGAAAAAAGTTACCATTGGAACTACGCTGTACTATTGCAAGACAGCAGCACCGTTGTGGTCTCGACGACGTTTATTCGACAGAGTCGCCTAACCAACCTTTCGAATGAAGAACACGCTCACAGTGATGATGAATATATACAGGTGACGAAGATGGAGGACAAATGCTGTGAATATTGTGCTTACACTAATTTCCCCCTCGCGCGGAAGCGGCCAACCTGGCCGCTGTTTGCGTCGGTGCTGTACGTCGCACGAATGGTTTTAAGCGTCACACGTGAACAACCTCCGTGCCACGGGAACGGCCATCGGAAGGCATGACAACGGGAGTTACCCGATAGTTCACAGGGGACGTCTGGTCGACAATTGCGTACGGGCCGATAAAACGGGGCTGAAACTTGTCACACTGGCCAGGAATCCGCGTTGGGGTCCACAGCAGTGCTTCGTCTCCAGGATTGAACTGAACGACGCGGTGAACGTCATCGTAGCGAGTCTTGCGCTCTTGTTGACTTGCTTCCGTATTGAGACGGGCGCGGTGGCGACAAGCGGCCAGGCGAGAAAGTAGGTGCTCACTCGATGACGCCGACGACGCCAGAGGGACATCAAAAAAGGAGACGTCGAGCGGTGATGTCGGTTGACGGCCATAGACGAGAAAGAATGGGGAGTAACCCGTGGTGCGGTATTATCAGTAGCGGTATTATACGCAAAGGTGACAAATGGCAGGATGGTATCCCAGTTGGTGTGGTCGGCGTTGATGTACATGGAGATCATGTCGGACAGAGTTCGATGAAAGCGCTCCGTGAGGCCGTTAGTCTGGGGATGGTAGCTGGAAGTCGTCTTATGGATGGTGTGACAAGCATGGAGAACGTCTTCTAGTAGTTTCGAGAGAAACGCCTTGCCGCGGTCACTCAAAAGGACGCGCGGCGCGCCATGTCGCAAAAAGATTGCCTCCAGGAAGAAAGTGGCAATGTCCTCCGCTGATCCTGAAGGAAGTGCAGCTGTCTCAGCGTACCTTGTCAAGTGGTCAACTGCGGTGACAATCCATCGCTTGCCGCTAGCTGATATTGGCAGTGGTCCGTAGAGGTCAATCCCAATGACTTCGAATGGAGCGTCAGGACAAGGAAGAGGTTGTAGCAGTCCGGCCGGGGATGAAGTGGGTCGCTTGCGGCGCTGGCAGAGCGGGCATGACGCAACATATCGCGCTACGCAGGTGGAAAGTCCAGGCCAGGCGAAACGACTGCGGATGCGTTCATAGGTTTTCTGAAAACCGAGGTGACCAGCCTTGGGGTCGTCGTGAAATGCTTCCAAAATTTGTGGTCTTAGAGAACGAGGAACGACGGGAACCCATCGCTGTCCTTCGGGGTGGAATACAAAGCGGTACAGGATTGAATTTTCAATCTTGAAGTCCTGCAACTGTCGACGGGCGCGGGCGTTAGGAGGACGAGACGAGCCGTGAAGGCGTTGTAATATAGAGTTGCAGTAAGCGTCGCCGCTTTGGTGAGACGCAAACGTCTCGTTGCGGAAGGAAGGAAGCACATTGAGAGCGGCGAGCGAATGAAGTGACGAAGACGCGTCGACGGGGTCGCTCGCGCATGACGACAGGACAGGTGTGTTTGAGGAGGAAGGTAATGGACAACGGCTAAGGGCATCCGCATCGTTGTGTTTCTTGCCGGATTTGTACGTAACGTCGAAGTCGTATTCTTGAGAAGACGAAGTATCCAGCGACCAAGACGACCAGACAAATTCTTCAACGTCGACAACCAGCACAAAGCGTGGTGGTCAGTCACGACGGTGAAGTGGCGGCCGTGGAGGTAAGGTCGAAATTTCTGAATGGCCCAGACAACAGCGAGACACTCCTGCTCGGTGATGGTGTAGTTTTTCTCGGCTGCTGTGAGGGTACGACTTGCGTATGCGATCACGCGTTCGCCAGACCACTCATGTCGTTGCAAAAATACAGCGCCGAGTCCATGCCCGCTGGCGTCAGTATGAAGGAGAGTAGGTGCGGTGTCATCGAAATGACAAAGCACTGGCTCAGACGTGAGGGCACGTTTCAAAGTGTCAAAAGCCATTTGGCACTCGTTCCATCCATACGTATGACGTTCCCGAAGAAAGAAGTTGGTGAAGCGGTGCAGCAATGGTGGCGAAGTCTCGTATGAAGCGCCGGAAGTACGAGGCGAGGCCAAGAAAGCTGCGCAGCTCTTTGGAGCGGTGAGGCGTCGGGAAGCGAAGAACGGTGGTAATCTTGTCGGGATCAGGCCGAATGCCATCTTTGCTGACGAGATGACCCAGTACTTCTATACTTTTACTTGCAAAGTGGCACTTTTTGGTATTCAGCTGGAGACCAGCAGCTGCGAGACACGTCAGAACTTCGTCCAGGCGCTGCAAGTGTTGTTCGAATGTTGAAGAAAATATGACTATGTCGTCAAGATAACATAAGCATGTCTTCCACTTAAGGCCCCGCAGTACAGTGTCCATCATTCGTTCAAAGGTTGCTGGCGCATTGCAGAGGCCGAAAGGCATGACGTTAAATTCGTAAAGCCCGTCGGGTGTGGCAAAGGCAGTTTTTTCCTTGTCGTCCTCGTGCATGGGAATTTGCCAGTAACCTGAGCGCAGGTCAAGGCTGGAAAAATATTCCGCTCCTTGTAAGGAATCTAAGGCATCATCAATGCGGGGCAAGGGATATACGTCTTTTCTGGTGATTTTGTTCAATGCACGGTAGTCAACGCAGAATCGCACCGAGCCGTCTTTCTTGCGCACGAGAACGACAGGTGACGACCAAGGGCTTGCGGAGGGGCGGATGATGTTCTGCTTCAGCATATCAGCAACGTGCTTGTCGATGATCTCGCGTTCGCTAGAAGAGACACGGTATGGTCGGCGGCGGACGATAGAAGTTCCGTCGGTGTGTATGCGATGAGCTGCCGCCGAAGTCTGCCCTAGAACAGGGGAATTTACGTCGAACGAAGATTTATGCTTCGACAGTAATGCCAGTGGTTCGTCGGCTTGCGACGGAGTCAGATCCGTGCTGATTGCATTGGCGAGAGCCGTGGTTGTTGGAGCATCTGTAGGTGAGCGTGATTGCACCGCACTGGTATTCGTGGTCACTACAGAGACAGGTTGCGTGTCCACGCCGCAAACTACAGCAGTGCCTTTTGGAAGCAGAATCGGCTCATTGGTGACATTGAGTACAGCGAGAAAGGCGGTGCCGTTGACGAAGCGAACAAGACTCGACGCTAGTGCGATCCCTCTGGATATACAATGGGCTAATGGGGTGACTAGGACGTCACCATGCTCAACAAAGTCTGAAGCAACCGTAATAACGTGCTCGTGGCCAGGTGGCACCAGAAAATCGTTGACGGTTCGTAGGCGGTGACGCGACGAATATTTCGGGCCGATGTCATCAGTCTCTCGCATATGCACGAGTCTCTGTCGACACGAGATGGAAGCGGCAGCATCAGAAACAAAGTCCCATCCTAAAATAAGCATATATGCGCAGGAAGGCAACACGGCGAACTGAATGTGGTGCCGGATTCCATCAATAAAAACTCTAACGGTGCACTGTGCTGATGGCTGTATCTTAAAGTCGTTTGCGCTACGTAAGGGAGTGCCATGATAAGGTGTGGTAACCTTACGTAGACGAGAACATAAATCCGCATGAATAATTGAAATGGCAACCCCCGTGTCCACCAATGCTTGAATAGGCACCCCTTCAGCGTACACTAATAACAAGTTTGCCGGGCCCTCTGGAGGTGTTGGTGTTTGTCCGAGCGATGCAGCTTTCCCTCCAAAAACTGCACCAGCTAGTTTTCCGAGCGGTAGTCAGAGATAGGAGCGACCGGTCGTAGAGGCGATGTTGAGCGTCGCAGAGGCGAAGGGGACCGGCGGCGTCCCGGATGGTAGGTGCGAGGTGCGTCGGGTGGAGAAGACGGGGAGAGAGAACGTGCTGGAGGGCGCTGCTGGAACTGGCTTGGAGATGGGGTCGAATCCCTTTCGTAAGCGTCGTAGCAGCGGCGTTCGTCCTGCTGGCGTTTGCGGCAAAATCGTGAAATATGGCCCCGAATGCCACAATAGTAACATGTAGGGCGAGACGAGCGCCAGGGGCCATAAAACGCAGGAGGAGCTGGAACAGGCGAACGTGGTGCAAAGGCTGCTAAGGTGGGCTGCGCAGGAACAGGATGCGCGTGCTGAACCAAGGCAGGTGGCATGGCAGCGATTTGCGCATACGTCGCGGGCGGTGTTGGTGGCGTCGGAGTGTCGGATGTGAGAGCGCAAGCCATGGATGACAGCTCCTCTTTGATGATGTCGCGCAGTCCTGCAGACGAGGACTGAGGCCGAGGGGCGGGCGCACATGACAGCCCTTGCGCTTGAAGCTCCTCGCGAATCAGAGTGCGAATCAGCGTACGCAAATCCGCATCCGAGGAAGGCCGGACGTCACCGGCGTCTGGGTGCAATCGGATGGCTTGCAGTGCATCAAAATGCTGGCACGTGGAGATGACGTCCTCGACGGTGGTGGGGTTTTTGACAGCCAGAGCGTTGAACGCGACCTGACCTATCCCTTTAAGGATGTGTCGAACGCGATCAGCTTCTGCCATCGCCGAGTCCACGCGGCGGCAGAGGGAAAGGACGTCTTCGATGTACGAAGTGTATGTCTCCCCTGGGTGTTGGGCGCGCCCTTCCAGCTTTCGTTTCGACACTTCAGAATGGATGTTCGGTGTCCCGAAAATTCTCCGGATCTGCTGAGCAAAGGTAGGCCAATCAGCAAAGCTGCTCTCGTGGTTAAAAAACCACGTTTTTGCGACGTCGGACAGGTAGAAGGCGACGTGACGAAGTTTTTGAGGTTCGTCCCATTGGTTATACACACTTGTCATGTGGTACTCCTTCAGCCATACTTCAACATCGTCGCGTGGAAGACCGGTGAAGATGGGTGGGTCCCGCTGGTGAGCGGTGATGGTCCACGGGGGGGTGAGGGGTTGGGCGGAGATGTTGGATGGTCCGGGCAGCGTTTCTTGGGCCATGACAGCGGATAGGCGCAGCAAGCGGCGACCCGAACGAAGCTCCAGGGGAACTGGACGTCGTAGAGGACCTGGGGATCGAAAGCAACCTCCACCACTCTGCAAGACAGCAGCACCGTTGTGGTCTCGACGACGTTTATTCGACAGAGTCGCCTAACCAACCTTTCGAATGAAGAAGAAGCTCACAGTGATGATGATTATATACAGGTGACGAAGATGAAGGACAAATGCTGTGAATATTGTGCTTACACTATGTACAATGAAACAGCTCATCAGAGCTTCTGATTTCCAGAAAAAAAAAAATACCGGGCATTAATAAAAAAACCAACATATCACAGCTCGGGATGTTGACAAATGAATCTACATTATGTACACCTATCTACAAATCACTGTGCAGGTGCCTCCCGCTGCAGCACTGCAGTGAGAGCCCGGGCGAGGGTACCAACGCCTTGCAGCTCGTGGACCATGTCACCAAAAAGTCGAACCTGGTGGTCGGCGGCTTTCAGACACCTGGCATCATCAGCTGTTGCAGTGCCTTGCTCTGCCTGGTGTTGGCGGCTAATAACTCAGGCGCCTCGGCCTGCTGGTTGCCCACATCTTACAGCTGCGTCATGAGCTGGAAGCCAAAAAATGTGTTGCCATTATCATCTATGAATTTCTCGCTATCATTTTTTCGCTAGAAGCTTTTGTTTGTGAAACGTTTCAGAGTGCGCAACAATTTTCTCTCTGTTGAAAATCCATTGACATCTATGAATGGTGCCTAGTTCACCACAATCAATACACTTCGTTTGTGCAGACCAAAGTGAAACCGGAATTCATTTTCACTCATCTCATCAAATGCATCTCACACCCCTAATCACCTCTGCACAAGAAAAAAACCAAACAGCCCTTTTCATGGGTTACACAACCGTTTGCCTGGCTTTATATGATGACCAACAGAAACCCTTGTTGCTGAATAGAATGCATTGCTGGGCGATTTGGTGCATTTTCTGAAAATAAAAGCGGAGCTCAGAAAGATGGGACACGAGACAAGAAGAAGACGGGAGAGCGCCCGTCCCGTCTTCTTGTCTCCCGCCTTGTTGCTGCAGTATGCAAAATATACAGCAAGCAGGTGTAACACAGGTGCAAGAATGTGCATTTGTGTATGATGGATATACAAAATTAAATACAGAGGTTTATTTTTTTTTGTACAGGGTATTTACCAATGGCACATTTTCAGGTTTGCTTTTTAAAGCAAACAACAAAACAGGGAGACATGTCAAGATGTTGCACATTCTTGCAACATAACGTTTTTTGCTACATTTCCACCGTAACTACCATAGACGACACCTTTATAATCCGTCTGTTACGCAAAGAATTAGCTGACGTGCAACCATTGCCACATTTCTTTTTTTGTGTGTAATTTTTTTGTCTTTACGCCCACAGATGTCATGTCTTCACAAACATATACTTTCATGCATGAGCATTATATGTGAGCAAGTGGTGCCATTTGCAGTCAATGAAAACATCAGCCAAGCTTACGAACTGGGGCACCGGATTGTGGACCACATCCTCCTCAGCCACACCACCAGCAGGTGGAGCAGGGCTCACGAATACGTGTTATGGTAAAAAGTTTCTCGATTGACACAGGGAGTCTAATAAGAAGTACGGAGGGCAAGGTGTGAAAGAATTCAAATCAGCGCAACTGTCAGGAGGGGACTGAGAGGAGGAGACAGAGCGCCCCTCCTGACGGTTGCACTGATTTGAATTCTTAATCATGTTGTACCGACACGCCCAAGCCTACAGCCTTCTAAGGCTGTGAAAGTTCACCTGCAATCTACGTGTGTCTTGGCAGAGCAGGCAACGGCCCAGTGCACTGAAAACGGCGGAAGTCCCCATACTGTGCACATGCCTGCAGGCTTTGATCTGGGGCAACCAACTGTAAGCATACGTTCAAAAAGGCTACATTGCAATCCGGTCCCCATTAACGACAACAGTGCAGCTACCCAAAGCTACAAACAATGATTCGTAGGCATTACTGTGGCGAAAGTGCACTTATTCTGGAAGTATCATAGCAATGTCAACATGTATTATTATTTTTTTTGCGAGAGACGTTGCAACAGCGGCATGCTGTGCCACACAAACTTCGCAGAGAGACGTGGAGGAGTCGAACCCACTGGCTACGCTCCTCAGTCGACGAGATGCTCTGAGAAATGGTTTGGAACACGTAGGGTGCTTTAATAAGCTTCGAGGTATATTTCGCGATTGTTCTTTCGTCATCACCGCGAATGTGACCGTCTGGCTCACTGTTCTCTGCGGCGCAACGTGTTAGCATCTCAACCACCGCGGCAGCCGAGCGATGCACTCGAACTTTTTTGAAAGAAGTAAAACAATTCGCGCGTAATGGATGGAAGCAAATGTGCACACTAGTTCGTAGCATACAAGAGAATGATATTCTACGCCAGCTCTTACCGCTTCCGACCGCCCGAACACGGCCTCGCGCACCGTCGAACCGCAGAATGCAGTCGCGGCAACCCGAGATCTGGTCACCTCCTGTGCCGCTGTAAAGCACAAACGGGACGTGTATGATGATCGACCGCGATACAATTATGCTGGCACTCACCTCTGCTGCACTCACGTGCAGGGCCTTCGTTCAAAAACGCTACCAGCTCCTGCCACAAGTCGTCCCGGTCCTCCCTCGTGAATGACGGCCCCAGGGGGTACGACGACGTCGCAATCTAGCGGTCGTAGCCCGCAGAAGTTCCCTCTGGACGACCCGAAACCCGGGGGTTAAGGCGGACATTGCGATGTGACGACATTTTGAAAAACTGCGCCGCCCGCTCCTTTTTTTCTCTTTCTTTTTTTTGCGTGCACGACACCACCTGGTGATCACGCTGGAAAACTTAACATTCAAAAAATTATCAGTACTACAACGTATTGCTGGTTCAGGAAGTGCTTGAGCTTGAGAAGAAAAAGTAATACTTATTCGTAAAAGAACTGTATTTTTTAGAAGGCGAGAAACACTTCGCAATCAAGTATACGGTCCCCGAGCAGGCGATAGAGGAAGCGCGTCGACTTCCGGAAAGCTCGCCGCTTGACGATTTGCTGTCCTCTTTCTCTCGGCGGATCTCGGCGAGAGAGAGCTCCGGACCGCCCACTTTTGTGACGCAAGCCCCGCAGAACGGGTGCGAACAGAACAAAGATCTCCGATCGCCCCCCCTGGTCGGGCAGCGTTGTTCAATAACTCTAACATGCCGCGAGTAGACGACCTTAGCCCAAGTTCGGCGTCCAATCAGTGACGCTCTTCTAGCTGTCACACCGTTTTCTATGATTCCACTCTGATCGTACAGCTACCACAAGCACCTATGACCACAAGGGTTTGTTTAATCATTGATCATGGAAGTTAGTCGTCGGGATACAGATGTACCACCAAGCGTCAACGTGGATGCATCCACGTTAAACGGTGCTGTAACTGTCAAACACCAACAGACATTGTGGAAGCTCTCTTATATCAATGTACAGTAAACATTCAACTACTTCTGTAAGGACAGCTTTCACTTTCGTGCTATACCGATTCCTACGACAGAGGGATCAACCATGTTTTTTTTAATGTGCCACGCAACCCTCGAAATTATTCCGTAGACAGTTCAGGTCTGGCATTCACAAAACAATTGGGACGGTTTGCATCATATGCACCGACGTTTAGCGACACCAGGCAATGAAGCAGTTCCACTTGACTAAGAGAAGTTACTGAAAAAATTTTGAGAAAATATACTATTAAACTAATTCACCCATTAGTCATTCCTTCCCGTCAATATCCTGCGTGTTATATAATATTCTCGTGTTGTGTTGCCGCTTTACTCCATGTGTCCGTGTTACCCAGAATTAACGAAAGCCACCAAAACTAATTTGAATGCATCATAACCATAAAAAAAAAGCCCAATTTTGCGCAAAGTATGGCAGGGGTTGAACCAGCGAAGTTGGACGATTCCGAAGACTAATCAACTTGCTTCTAGGTTGCTTCTAGGATTTAGCAAGGTGATGCCAGTTTGTTTTTTTACGTTCATTCTCAACGCGTCCCTTATAAAAATGAGTATTGAGTTGTTGTTGACATTCCGGTCACTATTCATTGAATCAACCGACTTTCAACGACTTGGCAAGATGTCTTGACGTTGGTCAATATATACTCAATGGTTTTTTTTTCTGTTGATTACATAAACGAAAAAGTCATTGACAAAAAATGTTGACTTATCGTTGCGCCTTTATTGAGTTGCAGTGTATGTATGAGCGCGCATTGCCAAGCCCGTAAAGTATCGAAACCTTTTTATGGATGAAACCACCCCAAGCAAGCAGCGCATACCCCAATAGAACGCATATTACAAACGTCCTGTGCATATGCGGTCTTCTATCGCTTGCGTACTAGCTATATACGTTTGGCAACGTGATTTCTCCAGCCTGTTCGTTTAATTAGCTCTAACCCAACGACTCACCACATGACTATTCAGGCGGCAGCGATGCTATAGCTGACTTCTTGCTGCAGTAACGCAAACAACGCAGTAAAAGTGTAACGTCCATGTACACAGCCGTGGGCAGCAACTGCACTGCCGCTGAATACACAAAGAAAGCTTGATTAATTAATTGCTGGGGTTGTATGCGCCAAAACCACAATATCATGGTGAGGCACTCCGCTGTGGAGGGTTCCGGAAAGTTCAAACACCTGGGGCTTTTTAACATGCACCTGAATCGAAGGAAATCAGCCTCCAGCATTTCTGCCTACTTTAAAAAAAAATGGGGGACCCCCTTACGCGTTATCCCCTCCCCCCCTACAAATAAACACACACACACACACACACACACACACACACACACACACACACACACACACACACACACACACACACACACACACACACACACACACACACACACACACACACACACACACACACACACACACACACACACACACACACACACACACACACACACACACACACACACACACACACACACACACACACACACACACACAAACAAGCGCGCACGCGCCATATCGCTTTCACAATCGTTAGCCTGTTCTCGCTTCTCGGTGGAGACTTACTGTGCCGCAAAAGCCAAATTGCAAACGACCCACACGGCTCTTCTCTTTATTTGCCTCTACCTCAAATTTTCGCTCAGGGCCAACGCTGGTCTTTCGCTCAACATTGAAGTCGACGCCGCCATCGACACCGGGATTTCTGCATAACGATCTCTTTAACGAACTCCCGTTAAAATGCTACTGCCGCGGCCGGGATGGAACCCGCGATAGATATTCGGCAACAGCCCAGAACTGCAAGCACTGCTTGACTACGGTGGCCCCAAAGGAATAGTGGTGTGAGAATATAACGTTCATATGCAGTTTTTTAAGGTAGGCATCATTCATGTACCGCCGTGAACGCGCACAACACGATGAGATGACATAACGTTATCTCCCAACGGATCGCGGGGGCCTCGGCGCAGAATGCGACGCCTGCCTGCACGCGGTGTCGATAAGACCGTGTATCTCAAACCTCACCGCAACGAGATATCAGATGAACGTGATGTACCGGCGACTATCTTCCCTTTACATTTTGTTTTATTACTACTCCTGCTGTTGGCGAACGAACGCCACCCGCGCCATGCGCTCCTTGCAGAAACCGCGGCAACGCCGCAACATGTTGCAACTTGCTAGCCTGCGCGCCATGTCATATTGCGACGAAGAAAGTAGCGCGCAAGAGGATAAATTTGTGAGGTGTTGGATTGTGTCAGCAGTCATAATCATGAAGTGTTCAAAGGTCTTTAACCAGTAATCTTTACGGAACTAATAACAGCGATAACAGCCTAACAACCTAACGGGCTTCGCAGCGGCTTTGACAACGACATCGCGGATGGATATCCGCCCTGCCGTCTGTGTCAGTCGAGCGCATTGAATTCCGACGTGACGGTCGCGTGTGGCGCGCTCGCCTCCTCTCGCTTTATTTCGTGCAGTGTAAATACCGTGATTCATGGAAGGTATGAACGCAGTTGTGAAGAAGCTACTTCGTGGCATGTTCAGCAGTTGTGGACCTCCAGGCAAGTACGTTTGTCTGCGAGTGGCGGCTGCGCGGACTGTGAGGCTTAGTTCCGTAATCGTTCCGACGGAGAAATGGACGTCTCAGCTTGCGTGCGCGACTCTCGCAGTTTCATTTCTGCTTAGCTGCAGGAATGGACGCGATCACCTTGATGTGCTTTTACCACTCCTGGAATATGCGGATTAAGAAACTACGTGCTCCATCGTTGAAGGTGAGTTCGTTTTCTTTACCTGTACACCCTTTTATTCGAAAACCATGAAGAATAAAAACGCGTGTTTTGTTGCTACATCGGCTGCATGCGCGACATGTTTCAGAACTACTTGACTGCGTTAGTGTTGTGCCATCATGATTGAACTGTCCTAATATAAATGTAGCGTTTCATTTCTGTTCAGTTTCGAACATGCTGACTTATTGGCGCGCTTATTTGAGCTTGTTTCAAGGTATGCATTAACGCTTACATTCGAGAGCATGCACTACTTTTTTGCGTCTTCAAAACTGCTTGTGCCTCGTAATTAGGCACACGCTATTACGACAGGTGTCGTGTTCTTTGTTTTGTCTCCAGCAAGTTTGCGGGTAAGAAAATGTTTGTACCGGCACAGTTGTGTCTTTCTGCACAGTGCTATTTCCGATAGCTGTATGCGCTAGTCTAGTAATGTTTCGAATACGTGAGGGCGAGTGTTGAATCGTGTTCCGGGGCGAGGAGTTATGCGTCTTTTTTATGTGCTATGATGTTACTTTGCCTAGTGTGTGTCGACGCGCGCCTTCAAACCTGTGGCTTAGCGTTTCCCTTCTATGTTAATATCCGCGCTCTGTAAAGCTTGCATCTCTCGAGAGGGGCAGTAAAAAAACGTATACTCGCGTGTCGCTTCAGCCTGCTCATTTGTAGCATGTTCGCGCTTCTGCAGCCGTATGATGTGATGGAGTTTTCGCCTTTTCACACCGACTTATTGGTAGTAGTTTGTCACAATTTCCGTTTTTTTTCTTTTTTTTTAAATGCGAATGCATTTCATAGTCGAATGCATTTCATAGTGCCCGCAGCGTCCACACTCCCACTGCGCATGCGCCCCCCCCCCCTCTCTCTCTCCTACGCTCCCCCCCCCCTCTCCCTCTCTCGCCTCGCGACGCCGACGCAGGCAGCGTCTGCTAGCGAGTTTCTTGGTTGAAAAAACCGACTGCTCGCGCTGCACAACCGTTCACTGGCCACCCCGTATATATGGCAATGAATCGTGACCTCCAAGGTGGTGCCGGTGGGAGATTTCTCCTGTGCGTTGTTGAACAATAAAAATTCGCAGCGTGCGCGTTAACTAAAAGCGGTCTGCGGCGGAGCTCGGCGGAGCTATATATGAAAAAAAAAAATTAAAAAAAATAAATAAAAAAATTAAGAAAAACAAGAAAAAGCAAAAAAAAAGGCGCTGCGCCGTGCTCCCGACCGGGCTGCAGAAATTAGGCGCCTTTTCCTTCTTCGAACCACAACCACCATATATAAATGGAGTGAAGCGCGCGCGAAATGCATTCGCATTTCCTCACGATTCCCTTCGGGGAGGTGGGGGCTTTTTTTTTTGCAGGAGGGACTCACCCTTTACATGTTGAAACAAACGCTACACCAATTAAGTTATGGTTTTCTTCTCTGATGATGTGGTTTTTGCAGTTTTTCGCTTTAATAAAGGTACATGTCAGCACATTTGCGTTTTTCTTTTGTTGGGCCTCTTGAAAGAAAAGGAAAGGTCACAGAACTTATGAAAAAGTTGACTTCTCCGAGTGACTGTGCATGAGTAATTCAATTTGCTTTTGTGCCCGTGTCCATATTTTAGTTTTCGCTAAGTTTACTGTGTTTCCAGGTTTTCACGTGTTTTGGCAGAATTGAAGCGTGATAGCTGGCGATAAAGTTTCTGCTATAACACGCGAACTGTGCAGGCCTACTGTAGCTCTTTATGCAAGCATACGTTGTACATCTCAGTGCGCATGTACAGACAGCTATGCGCTCATATAAAACCCACGTAAGCGCACCCAGGAGCTATTATTCAAGTTCTGTGAAAGACCTTTTGGACAATGCCTACTGAGGCCTGGGCCTCAGTGCATGTGCCTCAGTACGCATTGTTCGTATTGCGGTAGCATATTGCACTTGTATATGTACAAAAATTCAGCAACTATTAAAACGTACAGTACGTGTACTTTCAATGAATACATAATCGAATTTCAATGCTGCTTCAATTGTAAGTCAATAATTATTCATTAGAGTTATCAATGAATGAAATCAGTGCTCCATGTACTTTCAATAACAAGTCGACAACCATTCGACTACTTTTATGTCAATAATATTTTGGTAAAAGATCGGTGGACAATATTCTATACGTGTCAACAATAAGCTCAATGACTTTTCAATGGACCGACAACGACTATTCAGTACAATATGTCAACATTGAGCAATGGCGTTTCAATTATTTTTCAATAAGATTTTTTGTAAGGGGTAGAGGCTCGAGGTAAACCACATTCAGTCACAGACACAACATGGATGTCGAAACTCGGGAGACAAAAATTCTCCCTGAAAGAAAGCGTTTCCATCTCTCTTAGATCTACGGGGACGTCGTCGTTGGCGTAAGCCTTCCATCGCTTCGGTGTATTCTCATAGCTGACTTTGCTATTCCCGTTCTCTTTACGTACTCCGGGTCTTCAGCTTCGCACCACCGCTTCGCGACGATTTGTTGGGCTATCCGTGGAACAGTGTTGAGTAGAGGGATTTGCCCAATTTCTGTGGTACATATTTGTTCATGGTCATGATAGCTTTTTGAGAGGCCGCACACACAAATTACGGCCAGCTTAAACAGCTTCGCAGTGAAAAATTCGCTCTTACCTTTTGTGCGCTTCATTGCCATAGCTATTCAACTTGCGAACCACCCACATAGATAGATAGATAGATAGATAGATAGATAGATAGATAGATAGATAGATAGATAGATAGATAGATAGATAGATAGATAGATAGATAGGGCATTGTACAGGATGTGGAAGTAGTTAACAAGATTCGATGCAGTGACCACAGAATGGTAACATCTAGAATTCACCTAGACTTGAGGAAGGAACGGCAGAAACTGATACGCAAGAAGCCGATTAATGAACTAGCTCTGAGAGGGAAAGTACAGGGATTCAGAGTTTCACTTCAGAATAGGTACGCGGCTTTAACCGAGGAAACCAACCTTAGCGTTGACGCAATGAGTGATAATCTGACTAGTATCATTAAGGAGTGTGCAGTGGATGTCGGGGGGTACAGTCGTTAGACAGGACACCGGTAAGCTATCCCAAGAGACGAAAAACCTCATTAAGAAACGTCAAACCATGAAAGCCTCAAATGCAACAGACAAAATAGAGCTGGCGGAGCTTTACAAGTTAATCAATAGGCGTAAAGTAGCCGACATAAGAAAGTATCATATGGAGAGAATTGAGCATGCTCTAAAGAACGGAAGAAGCCTCAAAGCTATGAAGACAAAACTGTGCATAGGCAAAAATCGGATGTATGCATTAAGGGACAAGGAAGGCAAGGTCACAACCAATATGGATAGAATAGTTGAGGTAGCGGAAGAGTTCTACAGAGATCTGTACAGCAGCCGAGACAGTCAGGATGATAACGTAGGAAGCAATAATAGCCCAGAGGAATCTGACATCCCACCAGTAGTGACAGGAGAAGTAAAGAAAGCCCTAAAGGGAATGCAAAGAGGCAAAGCCGCTGGTGAGGATCAGGTAACATCAGACCTGTTGAAAGACGCTGGAGAGATTATGTTAGAAAAACTGGCCACCCTGTACACGAAGTGTCTCTCGACAGGGAGGATACCAGATTCTTGGAAGAAAGCCAACATCATCTTGATCCATAAGAAAGGGGACGTCAAGGACCTGAAAAATTACAGGCCCATCAGCTAACTGTCCGTTGTCTACAAGCTATTTACAAAAGTAATTGCTAACAGAAATAATACGACATTAGAGTACAATCAACCAAACGACCAGGCAGGATTTCGTACAGGCTTCTCAACAACAGACCATATTCATACTATCAATCAGGTGACAGAGAAATGCGCGGAATACAACCAACCCCTATACATAGCCTTCATAGATTACGAGAAGGCATTTGATTCGGTGGAGACATCAGCAGTCATGCAGGCACTGCGGAACCAGGGCATCGACGAAGCCTATATAAACATAATGGAAGAAATCTACAGCGGATCCACAGCCACTATAGTCCTCCATAAAGAAAGCGACATAATCCCAATAAAGAAGGGTGTAAGACAGAGAGACAGATCTCTCCAATGCTATTCACCGCGTGTTTACAGGAGGTTTTCAGGGCCCTAGGTTGGGAAGAGTTAGGGATAAGAGTTAATGGAGAGTATCTCAGTAACCTGCGATTCGCTGATGACATTGCATTGATGAGTAACGCGGGAGACGAATTACAGCTTATGATTACTGAACTGGATACGGAAAGTAGAAGAGTAGGTTTGAAAATTAATATGCATAAAACTAAAGTAATGTGGAACAATCTTGGCAGAGAACTGCGCTTTGCGATAGGTGGCGAGACACTGGAAGTTGTAAAGGAGTACGTCTACTTAGGACAGGTAGTAACCGCGGAGCCAAATCATGAGAGTGAAATAACTAGAAGAATAAGGATGGGATGGGGCTCATTCGGCAAGCATTATCAAATCATGAATGGTAGTCTACCACTATCCCTCAAGAGGAAGGTATATAACAGCTGCATCTTACCGGTACTTACCTACGGAGCAGAAACCTGGAGACTTACAAAGAGGGTTCAACTTAAACTAAGGATGATGCAGCGAGCGATGGAAAGGAAAATGATAGGTGTAACCTTAAGAGACAGGAAGAGAGCAGAGTGGGTCGGGGAACAAACGGGGGTTAAGGATATCATAGTTGAAATCAAGAAGAAGAAATGGATATGGGCCGGGCACGTAGCACGTCGGCAGGATAACCGCTGGTCATTAAGGGTAACTGACTGGATTCCAAGAGATGGCAAACGCGTGGGGAGGGGAGACAGAAAATTAGGTGGGTAGATGAGATTAAGAAGTTTGCAGGTATAACGTGGCAGCAGAAAGCACAGGACCGGGTTGATTGGCGAAACATGAGAGAGGCCTTTGCCCTGCAGTGGGCGTAGACAGGCTGATGATGATGATGATGATGATTGACAGATAGATAGATAGATAGATAGATAGATAGATAGATAGATATATAGATAGATAGATAGATAGATAGATAGATATTGTCGTTTGTTATTGAACCCTAAGAATTGAGAGCGAATAGAACGCTTTGGTAGTAACTTGGAGCAACTTGGAGCTCAACGCACATTTTCTAACAATGTGTGTAGGCGGCATGAGAAATCACAGTAAAACAGATGACGGATGTGTGTAGTATAAATCCTGTCTTAGTACATATATACTAGGAGCGTGAATAACCATTCCACATTGAGAGCACTAGTAGCTACGTTACTAATGCGGCACAGTAACTGTGCCCAGCATACTACCGATGAAAATTCATTGGCATTAGTGAGTGCACCATGATTCGATTAGAAATATTTTCCGTGACGTTAGCTGTCTTTTCGCCTTTTCGCATGTGGTGTGAACACGTCTGCTCAGTAATAATACTATTTATCTGCATGACAGCAGCCATCGTCGATATGTCTATAAGGGCGCTTCTGCCGAAGTGATCCAGCTGATCTTAGAGGTCGGGGTACTTCGCTTCGTTATTTTCAGAGAGGTAGTCTTCACGTACCGCAGTCTCATACATACGTTGGCCAGCCACGAGCCCTCTATGCACGACTGCGCTTTTCATTTTGCCGAACGCAGCAAAAATGTTACCGTCACCGTAACATTTTATGATCATGGAAAATACTTAAGTTGTAACTATCTTGGAACATACATATGAAAAAGAAATGGTTACTAACTTCGCAGTTATGGAGAAAAGGTACCATGTGACATCACGTAATTATAGATGTTCACAGCTGGCTAAGAATAAAAATACAAATTTGCTATCAATTCTTGCAATAATATGGAATTACGTAGTCTTTTTTTCATTTGCGACATAGACTTTCCCTTAAGGCATAGTATTTGTTGTGTATATTTGTATTAAATGTGCGCATGTATATGTCGGGAATCAAGGAGTTGGGTAAAATTTAGCTGTAGATTGAAAGAGATTTCATCGATTGGTTTTATTGCGATAGCAATTATACGGACACTCTCGGGTGATTTTTGCCGTCACCGTCATGTCCCTAATATGTACATGTATTTATACATATAAAAAGGCACAAAGAAAATAAATTAGTAGAAAAAATTCCAAAGCACCTGACCGGGGATTCGAACCAGCGACCCCTTGCTCCGCAGCCCGCTGCGTTAGACCACTAAGCCACGCACCATTTTTTTCCTTTATTACCGGCCTCAGCCACGCCCCACGCATGCGCCGACATAATAACGGCAAGTTATTTATAGAAACCATTTACCGCTTGCGTTACGCAGGTCTCGGAGGAGTTTGAGCGTGTTTTCCCTCACGCAACGCTCGTACATTTTCGTTCAAATTGAAAACTGCCCTTGAGACGCGCGCGAAGTGGCCCCCTTCTGTACGCACTCATCATGTATCAGGAAAAAAATTGGCTGCGTATCTGCGTGCTTCGCTGCAAATGTCGTCGAAAGACGATAGTCGTGTGCCGGCCATACTACCTCTAAGCCGCAAAGGACGGAAATGGGAGTAACTGCTGCATTTCGTCCCCGCAACGAACAGTTAGTCCGCGGGAGGATTAACTGCAAGAGGAGGGTGCCGTGTGCAAGATGAGGGAGGAACTGTTAGGGCCAGAGGGAGCAACGTTTACTCCCATAGAACTTTCCCGCGCAACGGCGGCCTCGAACGAATGGTCAGCGTGCGCGTAAGGAAATAGTCCGCTAAAGAAATCAACTGTTAACAGTTTGTTTTAGTGTACACGGCCATGACAACTACGGCAACTATGACAGGAGTAAGGTAATATCGTTTATATGGCATAATAATAAGCAAATGTAAGAAAGCTCCCACACACACAAAACAAAAAAATGTGCACGCGCCCAAGCTGTATCCATGCGCGGCGTGGTGTTCTCGTCATAGCGCGGCAAGCTAACCCTCGATGGTGTAGCGGTGTGTTGTGGACGTGTTCTCGTTTCGTGGTTGTGATTGCTGGCACATGTGGTGCACTGAATGTTCTTCGCGCTGTGGTAAACGTGGTCCGCTACTGGAATGAAGTGCTACGCCATCGAAATGCTACGCGCCGACTGGATATCGCCTAAAAGGTGAGTGCAAACACGGCTCCGATCACTCGGTGTGATTTTAGCTGTGTGCTGTTGATATGTAACGCTGACCGCTTATTTAACATTCACGTTCTTCGCGAACCAAACACTGATGGTTGATGACGTGAGTGCTGTTCCGCCTGCTATAGAACTACAAACATGATGGCTGGGCCATCGAAACATGGTAACCTCGGAGAGGGACATTAGCTGCAGCAAGTACATCTGTTCAATTGTTTTTTTTGTTTCAGCGCTGCACAAATAAGCGTTCTTTATGAGAAGTTTTCGTTGCTTTCTGAAAGAACATTCACGCAAACTCCGCTCAGTGTCTTCTATTGCACGGTAAACAAGTCATTTGGGAAGATTGGCTCATAAAAGTGCATGTCTAGCTAAAGGATTAGCACCACTAACACAGGCAATCGGCGACCGCATCGGCGACTTTGCTCATTTGTAGCGACGCTAAGAATCATATAGTTTTTCTCTCTCTCAAATGAAGCGCAAGCTTTATTGATAAATAAGTGGGCCCACAAGCGTGTCCCTGTGAAAGCTTGAAACGTTAAAATCCCAGAACGGGTTTCTTGAGCTTCACAACACATTTTTAACTGTTCGATTGCATTATGACAGGTTCAGTGAAAGAGTAGTTTTCTTTTAATTTTTAGGCATGCGGCATTTCTAACAGACGCCGTGTGACGTAGCTACAAGTGCACGCACACTTCTGCAGGGAAATAATGAATGATTCTGCATTTACTTTTTCAGAGAATCAATGAATGAGAGCGTTGCACCTCCCGAGAAAGGTCTTCAACATCTTGCAGCTACGAACACGCTCTCAGCAGCTGTCGATGGTGCTGCTACACTTCCTGAAGTCGGCTGGACAGCATCCATTCGAATAAAACATTGCACTTTTCATTGCTTCTCCTAGGATGCAGGGAAGCCATCCTATCTTCTGTATTCAACAAAGTTGTTTAATTTATGTGTACGATGCTGCAGAATTGACACGAGTCGTTCAATAAACTTCGTTGTTTCGTTAGACGTTTTCGTTTTTCTGACACTAAACAGACATTTTCGCTGAACGATATAACCAACAGCGCTCTGTACACTAAGCAGCAAGCAAGCTTGTCACAGCGACAGGAGCATATATGGGAACGTTTATATATACATACATTCACCAAGCGCGCAAATTCGCTCGGAGCACGCTCGCAGAATAACCAATCCAGCGCATTTTACATTTGCACGAACGGCAAAACCGAATGGTTGCTTTCGAAACACTGAAGGCTGAAACCTAATATAAGGAATCTTGCCACTTTGACGAACATGTCAGAATGCGCACTGTCCAAACGGTGGCTACATATATAACCGCGATAATTTTCACTCTGCTGTGTACTGGGGCATGGTGCAGTGGCTAGCGTACGTGGCTGCTGATTCAATGATCGCGAGTTCGAATCCTGTGTGTTGGTTGTGAATTTTCTGTAGTTTACTTCTGCATTTACTTCTGTGTATTGATTGTATATGTCATGAAATTTATATGTCAACCTCCAAATTCTCAGTAATTAAACCAATAAATTGATTTTTTTTATCGAGAAGGAGCAGTTAGTCCCATCAGGGGTAACAGTTCGTCCCTACGCAGTTACCAGGCAAAAAGAAGAAGAAACCACTTACTCCCACAAAGGGGTAAATTTACACCCCAACATTTCGTCCCTCAAAACTACTGAGGACTAACAGATCGTCCCCTCACAGTTACTCCCGAAAGGACGAATCGTTCATCCTTTGGGGAGTAATGGTTGTGGCAACGCAGTTACCCCCCAAAAGGACGAACCACAGACCCCTTTTCGCCCTTAGCGGCTTAGAGTGTACTATGTTTTGCCTTGCCTCAGACAGCCCCTACTCTATGTTGAATCGGCCGCACCTGGCTGGCATTGATAAAATAGAGGCGCTGCGCGAGATATGGACGCCATCGAAAAAAAATATTACACCATCTCCCGCTAAAGGGAACCATGTGTAGATGCGAAGCAGCGGGCGTTAACGCTTACACTGGCGGCGGCGTTGACGCTGGCTCTCATCGCGGCGTTGCGCAGGAGAGAAATCTGGGGAGGCGCAATCACGCAGTGATGGACCGGTGTTTCCTACTGGAACATGCCAATCGCTGCTAATGGGCAATGAGAGACAGAAGACTACGATTGGACACAGAGACCCGCAGTCCGCTTTTAGTTAACGCGCACGCTGCGAATTTTTATCGTTGGACAACGCACAGGAGAAATCTCCCACCGGCACAACCTTGCAGGTCAAGATCCAGTGCCTATATATACGGGGTGGCCAGTGAACGGCTGTGCAGTGCGAGCAGTCGGTTTTTTTCAATCAAGAAACTCGCTAGCAGACGCTGCCTGCGTCGGCGTTGAACGGTTGTGCAGCGCGAGCAGTCGGTTTTTAAATGCGAAGCATTTCTTAGCGAACTTCGGCGACTTTGAGCGTATCTATCTATCTATCTATCTATCTATCTATCTATCTATCTATCTATCTATCTATCTATCTATCTATCTATCTATCTATCTATCTATCTATCTATCTATCTATCTATCTATCTATCTATCTATCTATCTATCTAGCCGCCTACGACTTTGTGCTCTCCTGGCCGTATCGTTAATGGGATTTATACCAAAATTGGTATGGAATAACATGACTGTATGACAAACAGGAGTCACTGGTCACATCATGAAAATCATGACTAATTTGTCATAAAAACTATGATTTACACGACATAGCCATAGTGCTCCTGAGGCCGTTTTCTTAACTTGATATATCCAAAAATTCGTACGATGAGACATTTCTGCATGACCAACATAAATGACAGGTGTTAATATGAAAATCATGACCTGCATGTCTTGTACAACATGATTTACATGCCACGCTCATGACACTCTTGTGGCCGTTTCGCCAGCTTGATATACACCAAATTTTAAAGTGAAAGCCTTTAATGTCTCATGCTCACGTCCGCCCGTCCGTCCGGTCGTCCGTCCATCCGTCCGTGCGTCCCTCCAGCCGTACCCTGGCACAGTGCCAGGTGGGCGCCGGGGCGCGCAAATGGACGCCGGTCGCGTTGGACTCTACAGCGCTCGCGCTTTGCTTGCGTAGCGTCGCTGTGCCCAGCGTCTCTAATCATGCAAGGAGGGAGACGCGCGCATCACGTTCCATGCTGACCGAACCCGTCTCAGTGGGCACAGGCGTTCGAGGAACATACTTTGGAATTGATAAAGTGTCCGTCAATTAAAACGCTGGAACGCGAATGGCGTCTGCGCGATGCGCAGAGTGCGAGACTACGAACGCATGCGAAACGGAGGCAGATTGGTCTGGCGTCTCGCTGCGATTCGAGGTAAAAAAATTAAGCGAACATAAGTGGCAGGTGGTAACATGAAAATCTGGGTATGCATGTCATCTACAATGCCATTTACGTGCTACGCTCGTGGTGCGCTTGCGTCCAGTTCGGTAGCTTGATATACACCAAAATTTGTATTGCGCGACGTGACTGTATGACGAACACAAATGACAGGTCCTTACATGTAAATAATGTTATGCATAATATGTACAGCATGATTTGCTCCTTGCTGGCTGCTTCGCATCACATCGATTCCCACCGTGCGTGGGATCTGCCGGTTTTTTTTCAATCGAGAAACTCGCTAGCAGACGCTGCCTGCGTCGGCGTTGCGAGGCGAGAGAGGGGAAGCGTAGGAGAGGATAGAGGGGGGGAGGGGATGCGCATGCGCAATGGGGGGTGTAAACGCCGCGGGATGGATGCCTAGAGGAGAGAGGGGGGGAGCGTAGGAGAGGAGAGAGATGGAGAGGGGACGCGCATGCGCATGGGGGTGTGGACGGCGCGGGCAGGGATGCCTAGAGGAGAGAGGGGGAAGCGTAGGAGAGGAGAGAGAGGGGGGAGGGACGCGCATGCGCAATGGGTGAGTAAACGCCGCTGTAGGGATGCCTAGAGGAGAGGGGGGAATGTAGGAGAGGAGGTGCGTGGAGAGGGTTCGCGCATGCGCAGTAAGGGTGGTCACACCGCACACCACCACCACCACCACCGGATTGAACTTCGCCATAAGATGCTTCACATCTAAAAGAACACCGGACACACTTGCCGTCAGATGCCACCGCGGGGGGGACGCGATTTGGACGCGACGCGAGTGGACATGCGGCCCGTCGGCTCCGTCAGCCTTTCAAGAAGATTTTCGCGGAACCAAAGCCTTGCTCAATGAAAATGGTCTCATCATGCTCCTAACGTCAAGAGGAACCTGCGGAGACCACATTTATGCAGGTGGGCCCAATTTTACGCTTACTACGCCAATTTGAAGATCTCGCCGCACCGTCGCGGCGCTAAGCCTAGTAAGCGGGGGGACGCGGCGCGGCTGCTCGCCGGCGTCTCCCGGCAATGGCGACTCAGAAGATCACCGGATACGACCCCACAGCTCTGCAGTGAGCCGAAATTCAAGTTCGACAGCCGATGACGACCCTCCTACTGAAAATGAATGCCTCCAAACATTGATTCGCCTTCGTCAGCAACGAGAGGCAAAACAAGGTCCGAACATGTCTGCAAAGGTTAATGCCGGCCCCTCCCTGCAACAGGCGCGTCTTACCGACAGCGCCTCGGCAAAGTACGCTAGTGCTCTGCCTTCGTCTCAACGCAACACGCTCGCACGATGGCGACCGACTCAGACGCCTCTCGTGCGCTCCGAAGACATGATAATTGTGCTCAAGCCACGTACTACGCTAGACATACGGAAAGTGTTCCGCCACGGGGACACTGGCACCCGGCCACATCACTGGAGTCTGTGCCGGGGACTTGAATGTGTGGCCCATTTGGGAACAAAATGTGTTGGTGTGCACTACCCAAATCGTGCGTGTCGCCGATCAACTCATCAAGGACTTTGAACCTGCGAGTGGGAGAGGCGTCCTACCCATTTAGAGGTCATCTGAAAATCAACGGGGAGGTATGCCATGGCGTCAGCTCTGTCCGCGAAGACGAAACATCGGAGTCGCTCAAGTCCAAGCTATACTGGCACGAGGGTGAAATTGCGTTCGTCCGGAAGCTCGGGCAGTCTCCTGTGACGATGGTCACCTTCGTTGGGAGGAAGCTACCAAGCTACATAAAATACAACTTCGAGTGCGTTATGGTGCGACGCTACAAGAAGACCATTCCAGCGTGCTACAAATGCAGCACGGTCGGCCACTGGGTCGACAACTGCCCGAACCCGGACACTGGCCGCTGTCACCAGTGCGGTAAAACCACGGAAGACGCCTCCGGTGCCGCGGCTCAACACGAATGTCAGCCAACATGTCTCATCTGCGGAGACGCCCATCTTACTGGATCCACTGCATCCAAAGGGAAATTCCGGCCTGCGCGAAAGCCTGCACTACCACCCCGCCAGCAACATGAGCACCGCCAGCAGCGGCCACAACATGGAAACGGGGGCAAATCACCTCCTGACAACAGCAATGCAGGGGCCCGTCCTTGGAATGAACCAAAGCAACCTCAAAATCAGCCGACGTCCGGGACGTCAGAACTGGTGCCGCCTTCCATGAAGTTAGGCGAATTCCCTCCGCTGGAGCAGCAACAACACAATCAGGTGAGCGGCTGGGCAGGGGTCGCCTCCCATCCTACCACCCCTCCCCACCCTACACCTCTCGAACTCGAAATGCGTAAGAAGATAGATCTCCTCAAAAAGCAAAATGCGCAACTGTCAGCAAAAATTCAGGCCCTTGAGAAAGGCGCGCCCGATGACTCCCTTCCAGAATCAAACATGGAAGACCTCGAAAACACGGTCTCTCAGTGCTCGGGCAGCATGTCTGTGTCCCGTCCCCAAACACGCACAATTGCCAGCACTTTCGCCGATCATGACGCACAAACGCACACGAACAATTGCCAGCACTTTCGCCGGCCATATCACGCTAGTAAACTCGCTCGCTCGGACAACACAGACTCCGCCTCACAAAGCACCGAACTCGAAACAGCCGACTCGCAGTCTCTTCCGCCTCTGTCGAGCCCCCCAGCTCACGCCCCTTCAAAAATAATAGTGCACCATGGCGTCGACACAGCGGAAGACCAATAAAAAATTAGACCCACAACTCGAAATTGTGCAGTGGAATTGCAGGGGCTGTCGCGACCGCAAAAAGCGCGCGCACCTGCAACTCTATTTCCAAAATTTGGGTACAACACCTGCGGTCGTCGCACTGCAAGAACCCGGACTCGAGGCTAAACTGACAGGGTATAATGCGTTTCAGAGTGAGCCGTCCACCTGAATTTTAGTCCACGAAACCTACACGGCTCAGAACGTCGATTTAGATCTGGCGACACCTAAAAATTACACCATGGTTACGATTCTCCCGCTCAAGCGTGCAGACACTGCAACGCACATACTGACTGTCTACTTCCCCCTGTATCGGCAACAAGTTGCGTTTACTGAAATATTCACACTTGCGCTCAAGGTGGCAGGCTCCAACCCGCTTGTTATCCTGGGAGATTTTAATGCGCATAGTCAACACTGGAGCTATGCACGGGAAACGGCTCGAGGGCGTAAGCTTTCTGAGCTGATCTCCACGCTCCGCCTGACGCTCCTCACTGATCCAACCAGGGTTGCCGTTGGGTGGATTTGAAAAGGAGCCAGAACTCAAGCCAAAAGTAGCCAAAAGTAGCCATGCCATTTAATATTATCGCCAAATTTGTAGCCAAGTAGAACAGAAGTGGTATTATGAGCAGATCCTTTAGAATTGATCAATAAATAATACCATTTTGAACAAGTAAGAACATAGAAAGCGACCGATAAGTTGGAAATAAATTAAGTGAACGAATTATGATAAATTCATTACGCGTGCATATATTTTATGTAGAAAATATGAGTTCTTGCCAGACACAAAGTTATATTAGAATATTCCAGCCAGCAAGTCAAAAGGAACATGTAAAGTTGAAGCAGATTTTCGTTGAAGCTGCAGACCAAATTTTGGTTGTAGATGAACAGGCCAGCTAAATTTTGTTGCAGATGTCTGTTTTCCCATTTACACGAGAACACGCACTGCGCATCAGAATTATTCGTAAAACTTGCGCGTAGCATCACAATAGATGGCGGGAAGCTTGAGCACCGAGCTGGCCACGTGTTCGTTACCATGCACGCAACTTCGCCACTCCGTACTTGGAGACGCGCTAAGCGTCGCGTAAAGGTGCCTCGATGCGCACCAGCCTACTGGTGGGTGGAGGACGACCTACGCATCCGCTGAAGCGAGAGAAACGCTTAAAACAGCGTGTTTTGTCTGCAAAAATGAGAAAAAATGGCTACTTAATGCGCCAAATCAGCACTTTGAAAGTAGCCAGAAAATAGCCGTGGCGCCAACTCCAAATTTTTGTCGCCAGACGGGGTCGAAAAGTAGCCAATTTGGCGCAAAGTAGCCACCAACGGCAACCCTGGATCCAACATACCCAACGCGAATTGGCAACTCCGTTCGCGGAGACACATGCCCCGACCTTACTTTGGTTAGAAATACGAAGCAAGCCACCTGGGAAAATATGGGGGACACCTTAGGCAGTGATCACTGCATCCTCAAGCTCACTCTCATTACCCGCGCAGCCAAGCGAACACAGGCGCAAGCAAAAATCACAAACTGGCACACCTTCCGCCTGCAACAACCACCTTGCACTCTCCACACCGAGGGGTATGCCAAGTGGGCCAACCAACTCCAAGAGCTGCAGAAACAACACACCCACAATTTACAGACCACCGAAGCCATCCCTGCGATAGACCCACACTTGTTACACCTGTGGGAGGCACGCCGTGGCCTCACTCGGCGGTGGCGAGAACAAAAACACAACCGTAAACTGAAACTCCGCATTGCAGCGCTCACAGAAGAAGCTGCAGCATATGCCGCCCAACTTGCGGACGCAAACTGGGTGGACAAATGCAACACTGTTGCTGGAGAGATGAAATCGAGGGGGGGGCGTTGAGACTCTTTCGAACCCTCATCAACCCTGCACAGTCCAGAGGGGAAACGCAACGTCAACTCCGCCGTGCCTTACATGGTTTCCAGGGCACTACAGCCCAGCTCGCAGATACGCTGAGCGACAGATATCTCTGCCGCATCCGCGATCAGCAAGGGCCTGAATATAATTACACAGGCAAGCCGAACACCAAACTGGACGCTCTCTTTGAGCTCTACGAGCTCAAAGCGGCACTTGCTAAGATGAAAAGGCGTACGGCACCGGGCCGAGCCAAAATCACGGTAAAACTACTTGCTAATCCTACCGATTCGGCATACATGCACCTCCTAGATTACATCAACACTATCTGGAAAGGTCAACCAATCCCGAGAGTCTGGAAGACCGCCCTGGTCACTTTTATACCAAAGTCGGGCAAACCTATCAACACCGATAACCTGCGTCCCATTTCTTTTACATCCTGTACAGGAAAGCTTATGGAAACCATGGTTCGAGAGCGCCTCTCATCGTATCTCGAGCGCACAGGTGCCTTTGCTGACACAATGTATGGCTTCCGACCACACAAATCGGCCCAAGACGTTCTACTACAACTTCATGGCGAAGTAATACAGCCTGCAGCTATGCACAGCAACGATAAGGTCGTCCTCGCCCTAGAACCTGAAAGGCGCCTTCGACAATGTTAAGCATAGTGCTATCCTAGCCAATCTTAACACCACAAACTGCGGTGGGAGGACTTTTTCCTACATAACGAGATTTCTTGTCTGATAGGGAGGCCCTCTTCTGCGCATTGAGGATGACGAATACGGCCTCTACCTCATGGGCACGCGTGGCACACCACAAGGAGCGCTCCTTTCACCGCTGCTTTTTAACATCGCCTTTGATGTACCTTCCGAGGGAGCTGGCTCGGATCTCAGGCATTGAACATGCGTTGTATGCCGATGATATTTCAATATGGAGCACACAGGGGAACCTGGGAGAAATTGAGGCCAGTCTCCAACAGGCTGCCTCCGCTGTCGAGTCCTATGCGTCAGCGTGTGGGCTCCAGTGCGCCCCAGCTAAATCCGAATTTGTTCATATCAAAGCCAACCTAAAAGGCAATACACGCATCTGCCTGACCCTCTCAGGGGCACCCATTCGCGAGGCAGGCGACATCAGAATCCTCGGTTTGTACATTCACAGTCGCCTCAAAATTGACACAACCATCGCCAAACTCAAACAGACCGGCGAACTAGTGGGACGGACGATTCACCGCGTCTCGAATAAGCGCGGAGGACTGCGAGGTAGGGATGCGCTTCGGCTCTCCCAGGCCTTCGTCACCAGCAGAGTCCTGTACTCCGTTCCCTATCTCCGGCTTACGAAACACGATGCCGAGCGCATAGACGCAATAATACGGAAGGCCACCAAACGGGCTCTGGGCTCTCCCAATCACAACATCCAATGCGCGTTTGACCGCACTTGGCGCGATCAACTCGCTGCAGGAGCTCACAGAAGCCCATCTAGCAAACCAGTACACTCGACTTGCGCAGACGCCTTCAGGTCGGCGCCTTCTCGCTCGCCTCTACATACAACACGACATTGAAACAGAGGACACGCTCAGGGTACCGGAGCTTTGGAGGCACAAACTTTTCGTACAGCCTCTACCGAAAAACATGGACTCGGAGCTGCACCAGGGAAGACGGGAAGCGCGCGTTCGGGCGCTAGAAACACGGTACGGTAGTAACACAGGGGTTTACTACGTGGACGTCGCCGGACCTGGACCGAGGGGATACAATACGGCAGCAGTATTCCACAAGAAAACGCAGGTGGATGGCCTTTCCTTTAAGGCTCGCAACTCAACACAGGCGGAGGAGGTCGCTATAGCGTCAGCTCTCTCGCACCGTGTTTCTAAAGTTGTCATCACCGATTCTCGCAAAGCTTGCGCCCGCTACTTGGCAGGGGAAATTTCACCCCTTGCCCATGAAATTCTGCGTGCGAGCACAAGGTTCGCCGAACCCACCCCAAAACGCGTGGTATGGACCCCAGGTCATCAGGGACTTCGACGGAACGAGGCCGCAGACGCGGCTGCCCGAGCGCTCATTCCCCGGGTACCTCATTTGAGCCCTATGGACTGGACCCCGCAACCACCGCTGCTAAGGTACAAGGAAATTGTCCAGTACTATCGCTCCCAGCATTGCTGGTATCCACCCCCCGCCAAGGGTCTGGATAAAGCGGGAGAAAGAATTCTACGCCGGCTACAAACAAACACATTGCTATGCCCAGCCATACTGCAATATTTTGACCCCATAGTCACCGGCAGGTGCAAGCACTGTGGGCAGACAGCCGATGTCTTCCATGTGGTATGGGCCTGCCAGCTGAACACAGCCATTTCTCCCCTCCCCAACCCTACGCGAGAGGACTGGGAGGCGACGCTGCTTAGCTGCTCCGACCTCAGGGCCCAACAGGCCCTTATTGCGCGAGCAAAAGTAGTGGTATTGTCCAATGACGTCCCGGACTGAGGATGTCACCTAGTCTGTAGGGCCCTTTCGGGGGGCTCATACGCTCTCTTTTATAATAAAGTTTTTTCACCACCACCACGCCACCGCGTGGCACGAGACGCAGAGGGGTCATTCTAGGTGCCGTAGTTTAAAAGAAAAAGAAATATCAAACAGTGTCGGCGTCTGTATTGCGGACACTCGCAGCGTGCTGCTCAAACACAAAGACGTAACAACTATGGCAATTGTTAGTTCACGCGTGTACAGTGTATGCGTTCTTTTCCAGCGTCAATATTTGAGCTCCAGCGGCGCGCTGCAAGTATCGAGCTGCTGTCGTTCTTCGTGTGACATTCTAATTTTTTACTATCGCATTCACTACTTCGCCCTAGTGTCGAAACTGTCACTTTTAGAAGAAGCAGCGTAGGAAAGGACACAATCACGTGCACATAAAATGACGCAAACAGAAGCGCTGTTGCAACAGAACGCTTGTATTTGCGTCATTTTATGTGTGCGTAATTGTGTCCTTTTGTGCGCTGCTTTTTAGAAAATCATGGCTCACCAACTAGCTCATCAGTACATCTTAATCATCAATTGGTGTTGAGCGACATTTCATACGTTCCAGGAATGAGCGAGTAGAAGTTGTTACCTTCACATTATTGTTTAGGGCATTCCAAATTAATGCTTCTCTTAATTTCAATAGTGTAAACTTTTATGCGCTACAAGTAAACAAAATCGATGAAGAAAATGGTACGGGACAACACAAGCGCGAACTAACAACTGTTTAATTTCACAGGATCATGACACAATATATACACAAAAAGAAAGGAAACACAAAAAAAACACATGCGCAAGAACTGTATCAGAATGCGCAAGAACTGTATCAGAAGAGGATCTATGCTTTATCCGGTGCCCACGTATCTCTAGGTCTGTTAGCCTCCTTGCCTTGAAGGAATGACACTTCCGCTTGTGTTAGTGGTAGTGAAGGAGCGCTAACACAGGTGTCAACGCCGGCGCGGTGCATCGCGAAGGCTTCGATTATCTCCCTTTCCTTTGAGTTATGACATCGCGAGACAATCATTGTGCAATCAAATTTTGCATGACATTGGCACCTGTTGCAATGAGTAGCCATGTTTCCGGGGTGAGTGATCTGCCTGCAGTTATAGTTATGCTCGCGTAGTCGAGTGTTTATGCACCTTCCAGTTTGTCCGATATACTTCATTCCGCAAGAAAGGGGTACACAATAGACAACGTCATTTTCGCATCGAATGAACTTGTTCGAATGGCTCCTAACACGGCTCCTAACACGGCTCCTAACAAATCTTCATGGCTCCTAACAAATTAATTTCACTTTGCCTTAAAGTCAACAACAACGAACAGCGGTCCAGCAATCTCTGCAGTGTCAGCCATTCGAACAAGTTCATTCGATGCGAAAATGATGTTGTCTATTGTGTACCCCTTTCTTGCGTCATCCAAATTTTGACTGCACAACGATCGTCTCGCGATGTCATAACTCAAAGGAAAGGGAGATAATCGAAGCCTTCGCGATGCACCGCGCCGGCGTTGACACCTGTGTTAGCGCTCCTTCACTATCACTAACACAAGCGGAAGTGTCATTCCTTCAAGGCAAGGAGGCTAACAGACCTAGAGATACGTGGGCACCGGATTAAGCATAGATCCTCTTTTGATACAGTTCTTGCGCATGTGTTTTTTTTTAGATGTGAAGCATCTTATGGCGAAGCTTAATCCGGTGGTGGTGGTGGTGGTGGTGTGCCGGCGTGACCACCCTTACTGCGCATGCGCAAACCTTTCAAAAAAAATAAAAATAAAAAAACCACCTCCTCTCCCCCTCTCTCTCCTCTAGGCATCCCACCCCGCGGCAACCACACCCTCACTGCGCATGCGCGTCCCCATCTCTCTCCTCTCCTACGCTCCCCCCTCTCTCCTCTAGGCATCCCTGCCCGCGGTGTCCACACTCCCACTGCGCATGCGCGTCCCCCCCCTCTCTCTCCCCCCCTCTCTCGCCTCGCGACGCCGACGCAGGCAGCGTCTGCTAGCGAGTTTCTTGGTTGAAAAAACCGACTGCTCGCGCTGCACAACCGTTCACTGGCCAGCCCGTATATATGGCAATGGATCTTGACCTCCAAGGTGGTGCCGGTGGGAGATTTCTCCTGTGCGTTGTTGAACAATAAAAATTCGCAGCGTGCGCGTTAACTAAAAGCGGACTGCGGGTCTCTGTGTCCAGTCGGAGTCTTCTGTCTCTCATTGCCCATTAGCAGCGATTGGCATGTTCCAGTAGGAAACAGCGCTCCATCACTGCGTGCTTTGCGCCTCCCCAGTTTTCTGTCCTGCGCAACGCTGCGATGAGCACCAGCGTCAACGCCACCGCCAATGTAAGCGTTAGCGCCCGCTGCTTCACATCTACACATGGTTCCCTTTAGCGGGAGATGGTGTAATTTTGTGTTCCTTTTTTTGTGTGTATATTGTGTCATGATCCTGTGAAAATAAACAGTTGTTAGTTCGCGCTTGTGTTGTCCCGTACCATTTTCTTCGTCGATTTTGTTTACGTGTAGCGCACAAATGTTTACACTATGTACAACCAACTGGCCCCTACCCTGGCTCTTCTTAATTTCAATGTTTGGCGGTCGTAATTACAGTTTATTTAATATGGCAAAAGTCCGCTGGCGTGAAATTTACTCGTTAGCGGGAATTGCCTGACGAAGAGACCTTGACGTTAATGTGTGGACACAACAATATGGCACAGAAATTACATTATTTCATCTGGAAGACCGTTTGTGGAAGAGCCTGATAACCGCTGGCAAGCACGGTAATTTCCCCAGTTACTCAATACCAAGAAATTTGCTTGGCGCACTTCACGATTATAAAAACAGTCACAGTTTCAGAGCACTGGTGAAGCAATGAATACGATAGCAACAAATTCTAATGTTATACAAAGTGAGGCTGGCAGCTTACTCTTTTGGATCCGATCTCACGCAACTCTACAAAACGCTGGTTTAATAGAATACGGCTGCTCCAGGGACACTCCTCGCACATTCTCTTCGCGTTGAGAGCACAGCACGTAGAAAGATATGCGAGCCGCCCACTGACGGCTGCCGAGATAGCGAGATAACGCGTGCGGTAGCGACGACCGCGTAAAATCAAAGATCGAAGTTGCTTCCCGAAGGACCCCCCCCCCCCTCGCGTCTTTTCACGCTCGTTAAAGACGCGCGGGTGTTTTCTCTCTGCTTGAGCATTCGACCACTGGCCTAACAGGCGGGGGGGATCTTATCGCATGCGCCTCTGCCCAGCGGATCCTCCCCCGCGGGCCCTAGAGCACCTAAAGACCTGGGAGGACTGGGAGACTCTACTGCGCTCAGAGGACCCGGTTGAGCAGACAATGGCTGCCGACCGGGCTGCCAGTGTCATGGACCACCACCAAATGAACGCTTGAGCGCAGTGGGGTCGTGCGGGGGGCCCGGGAGCCTGCGTGCTCCAAACTCCTCCGTTATGAATAAAGTTTTTCTCCTCCTCCTCGGGGCGACGAAGATGGACCGGCTCGTTTGCTCGCCGCTTCCGCCATTTTCGTCGCCCCTGCTCGCGCTATTACCCACGTATATAATGTACGATACTCTGGAGGATCTTATTCAATTTGGACTTTATGCGCGACATGACACCAACGGCGACGGCAGCGATGACGGCAAAAACCCATCGATACTGTCCATATAATTGCTTATCGCAAAAGATTTCCGCCCGGAAGTGGATTACCTGCGAGTGATCACTGCAATATGCATCACGTGATGACCGCATGACATGAAGCAACAAAGCGTTGACGACAGCAAACTGATGTGCCGTGTAATACTTTTCACACGTGCGCTTCCGCTACGTCGGACCAATACCACCGAAACGCGAACCTACTTCTCGCGGCAACAGAGCATGCCTTCACCTTGATCGTCATATGTCGAATGAGACCACGAGTCCGCCTGGACGCGACGAAGTAGGAGCGGAAAATAACTTTCACTAATTGTGATAAAAATTATATGGTCATCCTCGGCGCGTTTTTGCCTTCGACGTCAGCGCCACCATGAAGTTCCGAGTATGCGCAAATAGACAATATCGCCTCGAGGGTCGTATGTTCTATGTGCCACTGAAAGAGTGCCAGCGAGCCGATGACCACAGCTCCACTGGAGAGGAAGCGCGCTGGGTGTGCCTCGCCGCACGGAAGGCGCATGGGGTAGGCCGAAGGGGGGTGCTTAGGGACGCTACGTGCAGTCGGCTGGAATTCCGCAGTTTTTCTCAGCCGGGCATGGTAGCACGCGATTTATCTTAACAGGGTTTCGCAGGCAGCTCATACCTTTGTACATGCTGTTTTTACTGCTCAATTTGAGGTGAAGTGATATACAGAACGAAGGTCGCTTTATTCGCTGCAGCGGCAATGCTTCTTTACATCGTCGTTTCCTTAAGTTAAGCCAGTTTCAATGTTAAAAGAGTTAACTTCTAACCTTATTTTCTACAACGTTCCAATGTGTTGCTATCGCAATCATTCATTTGCTGTTGTGAAGAAACTGTGACGTTTTTTTCAATCCTCGGGCATTGTCATCATATTTGCCGTACTTACCGTGCATGTCAGCTATACCAAACCATTTTTAGCTCTCAAGTACGATTTTGCTTACGGGTATCAAGGCAAGTTTAGAAAAGGAGCCACACTTCGTTGCTACATTTTAATATTCAAACAAAATACGTTTACGAAAAGATGACTTGCCTTTTTTAGAGGCCGAACCTTGCAGAGACTGAACCTGCAACCTTCGAATTGGTAGGTTGCTGGTTCGGTCTCTGCAAGCGGCGAGTCATCTTTTCTTGAAGTTTGCTTTCTTCTCATTTATATCAGAATTACTACAAATCACATCCCGCATACGTTCCTTGGCATTATTGCCTGTTAGTTCTCATTAATATTGTGCCCAACAATTTTGATATTATCAACAGTGTGGCATTCATGTATACTGTGGGCTAATGTCAAAAGTGCCTTATGCATTAAAGTTGTTAATGGCACGTCATGAGCCAATGACGTCTGCACTTCACGCAGAAGTGTCATGATCGCTGACGAACAGCAATATCCTCGACTGCAGAATTCAGAAAGCGGTTGATATAATGTCAATAAAAGCATTTCTTTCGTTCGTGGAAAGCATATATATCATCACAAGAGGAGTTTTCCATGTCTGAGAGTTCAAATCGAACCTACTGGAGGTCCAAGAATAATATTTAAGAATGGCGCTGCTCACAATATTGAAGAGTCTACCTATGTTATTCGTTATCCAAAGCTGCCAGGCCGGCAAGTGTGAGTGCAGCTTTTTGTTCATTTTTTTTTGCTTAATAAGTGAGGCCCCTAGAAAAGCCAATTCTACCACGTTTTACCAAGTTTTACGCCGCAACATGCAGGCATTACATCAGCAGATGACCATATTTCGTTCGTAACATAGTTCCTTTTCGAATTCAAATAATGGGCCGCTGTAAAGCAATGTGCAGTGAGGTAATTAGTGGGTTCTGCATGGTTAAATAGGAACGTGTTAAAGAGGGGACCTAGTTTATGATAAAAATTTGACATATTTCATGAGTGAAAATTTTTTGCCCCAATGGAATATTTCGTGCCGTGCGAATTATCACCTACATAACGAGCATACCATTGTATTAGTGGTAATGTTGCATTAATAAGTCTAGGCCATCACAGGTTGCTTTGTCAGCAGTTTTTCACTCATATTATAGGTGTCAGGCCGAGGTTAGGGTTGATGCGTCCCAATTTCAATTCTTGATATCACGCAGCCAAAACTACTACATAACCCTAGAAACTGCCGGCAGCACCTTTGAGTGCGCATGTATACATTTTTGCATTCAGAAAAAGGTACCCCCCATGAGTAGCGCTATTCACCAAGATCTTTAGTTTATGGGAGCTGTAACGAAGGCGACCAATGGAAGTTTGAATGTGAAGTGGACTGTTTGTCTTACTCAGTGGGTTTCCTAATGGCTTTGACATGATGCGCTCAGATTCATTGAACGCACATATAAATTAATTTTAATTTGTGCGTACTCATGAAGTCGGCTGCAGCATTGATGCTGCAGATTGCAAAGCAGAATAATGTGCTCTATATTTTTTTTATTAGGTTGTGATTGCAAAACAATCAATTTTTCTTATGTAGCTTCTTGTTATTCCACATCGAAAATGGAAAGCCTGTCAGCGTTCTTTTTTTGTGATAACATTTTGACTGCGGAGATATATGGCAGCGGAAAAGATGTGTAATTTCCTTTTGCAATCATTTATTCATTTATTTCATTTACAGGGTTTCCGCTGCCTTCAGAATGAAGCCATAAGCAGGAGTTCGTAGCATATGAATATAGCACACTGAACATTTTCACGATATATTACACACAGAAAATTCCTCAAACACACAGTTTGGAACGCGGTAAAAAATAATAAAAAAATGATACAGCGCATGGCATGTAATAGCATAATACATATATGAATGCGTTCTAGGATCACATACAAGCAAACAAAAAGAAAAAAAAGTCGTGCCAACGTCACAAAACTGAGTATAAATATGGCGGGAAGACATGCTATAGGTTCTTAAGCGCTGATAAGAATGAGGTCACTGTCGTTGCATCCCCAATATCAACAGGGACACGATTCCACTCGCGTACAGTTAGTGGTAAAAAAGACCCCATGTATGAGTTGGTCCTACAAGAAAATTCCTGTAGCTTTTTTTTTTCTATGAGGCGCCCGCGTGGGTCGCCGCACAACTTTTTCTATGTACGCACTTGATTCAATGCCAAGCTCATCGTGATAGAGCAAGTACATATATTTTAATGTTACGCGATATCACCGCAGGTGTAAAGCTTCCAAGTTCGCTGTCAGAAGCAAAGCACTAACAGACGTAAGGCGATTGTACGAGCGAAAGATAAATCCGAGCAGATTTACGTTTAGGTTTTCTAGTTTATCGATATTTTTCTTTGTATATGGGTCCCAAACCACGCAGGCATATTCCAAAAGTGGACGAATATAAGTTTATGCGAAACGTCGCTTTACTCTGCCAGAAGAGTTCGCTGTCTGTATTTCGCAGTTGGGATTGCTTACCATCTGAAAAACAGTTTAGGCTTCTTTTGTCTAAAACAGCCAAGTGCGCAATCAGTTTCGTTCTGGCTGTATGCTGGAGCCTGCGCCAACAATTTCTTGGCAGTGCGCTTATGTCATCAATATACTTCAAAGTTATATTGCGGCAGTGCGCTTATGTCATCAATATAGTTCAAAGTTATATTGCGGCTAAGGTTGCGGCCATTATTTGTACTGAGGAGTAAAATTACTTGGTATTTCGCTCTTATAGATTAGAAAGTTTCATTTGCTCTTTAGTGGGCTACGCAAAAGAAGTCTCGAGGTCAGCGAATGAACAATATAGCAATATCTTTCGACTAAATTAACACCATTCTTGTGCTTCCGTTGCTTCTATCATTTGTTGCATGGGCGTAATGCTGATGGCTAGACAGCAAGAGTGAGTGGTCGTTCCTGGCAACACTCACTCTTTCGGGACAATCATCGGCATTTTCTTCTTCTTGGCATCTGTTCAAGGCCTATAAAATGCTTCAGTTCTTATTAGCTGGTTTTATACATGGTTTTAGCTGCGCCGTTTAAAATCACTCATTGTTCTTCAAAAAATATAGCGTAGCCCGGTACCATTTCCGTTTTCTCATATTTCAAGTATGGCATCTTGGGGCAAGAGATTGACATTCTACTGCAGCACAAAACCCGAAAAGAAACACTAAGAGGCAGAAAGTAGTAGTGAAGTCGGCCTATTACCCATTAGAGCCCACGGAAGAACTACTGGTCCGATTTTTATAGAGTTACGTGTATTTCTGCAGGAGTTATGATACTGTACTTTAAAAAGTACGCTGGGCCTTCGAGATAGCAACGGGCAAGGTGACTTGATACAAGAATTGCGAGTACGCGGTGCCCTTGCGAAACGAATAAGGAAGTTATCATGGCCCATGCAACCTAATCAAGGACCAGTGCTTTAGAAAAAGCGTAACGTCACGCTTTTCGCAACACTATTTCTATGAATTTTGGCAGAATTCAACTGTTTTGCCAGCTTCTTGTGAAAATGTCTGTATGGATAGAGGCAGTGGCGTAGCCTAGGGGGTGGCACACCGGGCACGTGCCCCCCACCCGAAATTTTTTTTTGCCATGGCATACAGAGCGAAAAATGACCATTTCAAGGAAGTGCCACCCCCGAAATCAATGAGGTGCCCCCCCCCCCCCCCCCCGAAAAAAAATTTCTGGCTACGCCCCTGGATAGAGGGTAATAGCAAGCACAATAGAAACTGGAGAGCTTTGATACTTCTCTTGGGTACAAGTCGCAGTCAGTGTTTTGCTATTATGCGACTAAAGGACAATAGTCAACGCGTAGAGGGTCTGCTAAAACCTCCAGTGTGGTAGCAGACCCTTTATGCGTTGTCTGCGGCTATTTCGATCATCTGGGTAAATCGGGACTGGTACCACGTTTTCTCAGGATGAAAATTCTCTAGTCATTCGCAGCTTGATCGTAGAGCTCAAACCCCCCTCATGACATTGTTGCTGTGGATGAAGGAGGACAGTGGCACTACGTTTCTTTTTTTCTTTTCAGCGAATAGCCACCACGATAGAGAGCATAGTGACTGAACTGTGTAGTCTTTCGTCAGCATAGCAACTATGCTGTTGTGTTAGCCATTTTCGAAACAAAGGTGCTTTCCTGAGTCAAAATAGAAGTTATCTTACCACGTTCCTTTCGTACCATGTTTTTTGATCGTTAGCAGAGAGCATCCATTTGTACCGTAGTCATTCCCCTCCTCCTCCTAAGTTCCCATGTTACGGTCAGAATTGCCAGTTAAAACATCAGAGGCTCTCGTATATTAACAGCGACATCTTTCGCAGCCTCATGAGTCTGAGATAACTGAAAAAACGGGATTCATAACAAAAAAAAGCCTGTTCAATCTATGATGCAACGCACAACAAGAGTTACATGTATGCTCCTACGAAGTCCCAGTGTACTAAATAAAGTACAGCAACATTTGATTACTCCTCACAGCAAAACTATGGAGTCTATAGGCTTCTCGCGCTTTTCAGGGATTGAACTGCTCTTGCTGAAGAAGAAACAGTCCGTTTTTTCAACATATGAAATGTAAAACTTCAAACTAATTTAGAAAAAGTAGTACTGACAACGTGTATTTTCCTCAAGTTTGACGACTCATAAAACAGAAAAAATATAACCGAGTCAATATTTTAAATTAGGATTATCTTGCTGCAACCTTTGGCATCATACATTCTAATGAGCAAGATCACAATATTTTGTTTTGTATTTTCCATTTCCGAAAAACGAAGTGTACTTTTTAAAGTACAGTGGGCCCTAATGGGTTAATATTTCCAGTCGACTTTTGCCCTACAGTATGATGTCAGTAAGTACCAACACGCCCAAGAATAAGTATTTCTGGAGGAAAAACACGTTAGCAAAAGAACTATGTCACATATGAAACCGATCGAATGTGGCTATGTTAGTTACTTTGCTTACGATTGTTGAGGGAGCACTGGTTTGATCGATCTCGCTCACTTGAGTTCAAACAGGGGCTTCATTGCTCACCTTCTATGCGGAACTGCTTTTTTTAGTGCACGTTACAATGAGGAATTGCCCTATTTTGATCACAAGCCCTTTAAATTTCAATCACCCTTAGGCGTGCTTTACGTTCCCGTGAAATTTAGCCCGGTTTCGGTTTCTTCATTTGGCTCTTTTAGAAAAAAAAAAACGTTTCGCTACATTAATAGACTAAGATGATAACATGGGAGGCTCTTAAAAACTAGCATTATGCCTTGCTAAAAATTCGCTACAAGGCGCATTCGCTAGCTACTAATATGATAGTGGGGTCTTCTGCAGATGAGTACATATGACAACATTTATGTAATGGTAATACATAATACGGGAATTTCTTTTGGTGACCTCCAGTACCTAAATTCCGAGCTGTAGCGTATCCCGAAGTCTTCGATGGACGAAAAGAAAACACAAGAGTTCTGAAAATAAACGAAGAGATAACATTGAACCTTGAGCCCGGTTCCGTACTTCACGAAGAGTTCTTTGTCCGGGAATATAGCAATGGAGTTCCTGAGGAAACATTCGTGAGTAACAACAATTACAGCAATTCTTACATTGGAACAGGCTTCTAAATTATTGGAATTTTTTTCCTAGGGTTGACAGAAAAGAGCGGGTGAAGTATAATGCAGGAAGGAAAAGAATACTTATATTTAAAGCCTGCACGAAGGTCGTCCAAAGTATCTCTTAATGTGACCGTTTTAACCATGATGATCGCGATGATGATTATTTCTCAGTTTGCAATGGGCTGGCCTAGGGAGTCTAAAACATAAATACTGGATCGTCTTACAGCCAGAAAAGGGTGCAGGCCCTTTCGTGCGGCTGTATGCAAGCCGAATGTGTTTTGTTTTCATGCCCATATGACAACATGCACAGGCGTTACACTCCTGTAATACAAGTAACTGACAGCCTCGCTGCACCTATGTGAGAAAAATGAGCGACAAACTGGAAGTATATATGTTTTAACACCGAAGCTGTTCTTGGTCGAGCCTTTCATGTCCGGGATCCGCGGTAACGCTTATGGGCATCATAAGCGGGCATGCGCCACCGACATTGGGTAAACCCCACAGCTCACCACTGGCCCATTAAAAATGATGCCAGCCGTCAGCCAGACAAACCGGTTTGTGCCTGTACGGCCCTAAGAGAGAACTATCAGCATCATAAGTTATTATCTGCCACAGGACTTGAGTAAATCCCACTACACACAACTTCCACTACAACAAACTAAGCAACAGTTAGCCCAAATAGTGGCTTGCGCGCACCATAGTCACACCACGGTCCCGTCAGAGAGAGAGTACAACTTTACCGTCGGTCACGTGATACCTCGTGGTTGAAAAGGTGGCGGATATACTACCACCGCAAAGCTTAATTAGCAAAGAGTGTTTAATAACGACCTGTGATAAAACAAATGGGAGCATCTCAAACGAAGACTTCTTTGTAAATGTCAAGATTCAATAAAACTAGACTACCAGCACAAAGCTTAAGAAAGGGCGTTTAATAAAACCGCCAGGCCTGCGTGAAAGGCGCATTTCGTGTAGTAGGGCAGCGTCCACTATGCCATTCGTTAATATTCGGAGAAGTGTGGTACCCGGTACACACTTGTAAGACATTATGTGCACTTTGTTGATGCTGTGCGTGACGACAATGAAGAATTGTGCCTTAGGCTTTTGTAATGGGTTGGAGCATTCAACGACACACTTGCTACGCAATTGGCATTGTGTGACGCCTGGTTGTTACTTTACTGTTCTAAAACGCTTTATTAAAACACGTCAGCGTGATTTCTTACCCGACATGAAGTCTGAATAGGACCAGTTTGCAGCGGAGTTTCAAGCACCGGCGCAGCTAGTGGTAGAATACTGGGCAGCCACGCAGAGGTCCCGACTTCGAATCCCATTCTATCGCCGGTATTTTTTAAATGCGAAGCATTTCTTAGCGAACTTCGGCGACTTTGAGCGTATCTATCCATCTATCTAGCCGCCTACGACTTTGTGCTCTCCTGGCCGTATCGTTAATGGGATTTATACCAAATTTGGTATGGCATAACATGACCGTATGACGAACATAAATGGCTGGTCATAGCATGAAAATCATGAATAACTTGTCATGAAAAGTATGATTTACATGCCACGCTCATGGTGCGCTCGCGGCCGTTTCGTTAGCTTGATATACACCAAATTTGGGATTGAATGACGTGACCGTATGACGGACATAATGAGAGGTGGTAATATGCAAATAATGATTTGCATGTCATGAACAACATGATTTACATGCCACGCTCATGGTGCGCTCGCGGCCGTTTCGTTAGCTTGATATACACCAAACTTGGTATTTAGTGACGTGACTGTATGAAGAAAATAAATGACGAGTGGTAATATGGAAATTATGACATATCATGTGTGACATGACTTGCATGTCACGCTCATGGCGCGCTCGCGGCCATTTCGTTAGCTTTATATACACCAAATTTGGGATTGAGTGACGTGACTATATGACGAACATAAATGACAAGTGGTTAATATGCAAATCATGACATTGTCATGTGCAACATGACTTGCATGCCATGCTCATGACACTCTTGTGGCCGTTTCGCCAGCTTGATATACACCAAATTTTAAGGTGAAAGCCTTTAATGTCTCGTGCTCACGTGCGCCCGTCCGTCCGTCCGTCCGTCCCTCCAGCCGTGCCCTGGCACAGTGCCAGGTGGTTGCCGGGGCGCGCAAACGGACGCCGGTCGCGTTGGACTCTACAGCGCTCGCGCTTTGCTTGCGTAGCGTCTCTGTGCCCAGCGTCTCTAATCATGCAAGGAGGGAGACGCGCGCATCACGTTCCATTCTGACCGACCCCGTCTCAGTGAGCACAGGCGTTCGAGAAACACACATTGGAATTGACAAGGTGTCCGTCAATTGAAACGCTGGAACCCGGAGGGCGTATGCACGATGCGCAGAGCACGAGAACACGAACGCATGCGAAACGGAGGCAGACTGGTCTCGCGCCTCGCTGGGATTCGAGATAAAAAATTAAGCGAACATAAGTGGCAGGTGGTAACATGAAAATCTTGGCATGCATGTAATCTACAATGCCATTTACATGCCACGCTGATCGTGCGCTTGCGTCCAGTTCGCTAGCTTGATATACACCAAAATTTGTATTGCGTGACGTGACTGTATGACGAACACAAATGACAAGTCCTAACATGTAAATAATGACATGCATATTATGTACAGCATGATTTGCTCCTTGCTGGCTGCTTCGCATCGCATCGATTCCCACAGTGCGTGGGATCTGCCGGTTTTTTGGTTATTAGATGTGAAGCATCTTATGGCGAAGCTTAATCCGGTGGTGGTGGTGGTGGTGGTGGTGTGCCGCGTGCCCACCCTTACTGCGCATGCGCAAACCCTTTAAAAAATAAAAATAAAAAACCTCCTCTCCACCTCTCTCTCCTCTAGGCATCCCTCCCCGCGGCAACCACACCCTCACTGCGCATGCCTCCCTTCCTCTCTCCCCTCTTACTCCCCCCTCTCTCCATCCCTGCCTGCGGCGTCTAAGCTCCCCCCTGCGCACGCGCGTCCCCCTCTCTCTTCTCCTACGCTCCCCCCCTCTCTCCTCTACGCATCCCTGCCCACGACGTTCACACTCCCACGCTGTGCATGCGTGTCACCCCCTCTCTCTCCTCTCCTGCGCTCCCCCCTCTCGCCTCGCGACGCCGACGCAGGCAGCGTCTGCTAGCGAGTTTCTTGGTTGAAAAAACCGACTGCTCGCGCTGCACAACCGTTCACTGGCCATCCCGTATATATGGCAATGGATCTTGACCTCCAAGGTGGTGCCGGTGGGAGATTTCTCCTGTGCGTTGTTGAACAATAAAAATTCGCAGCGTGCCCGTTAACTAAAAGTGGAGTGCGGGTCTCTGTGTCCAGTCGGAGTCTTCTGTCTCTCATTGCCCATTAGCAGCGATTGGCATGTTCCAGTAGGAAACACTGATCCATCACTGGCTGCTTTGCGCCTCCCCAGTTTTCTCTCCATGCGCAACGCTGTGATGAGCGCCAGCGTCAACGCCGCCGCCAGTGTAAGCGTTAGCGCCCGCTGCTTCACATCTATACATGATTCCCTTTAGCGGGAGATGGTGTAATTTTTTAGTTTTGTTCTTATTTCGTTGGGAATGTGGTTACGGACACCGGTGGCGGCGGACAGCAACGGCGCCAAAATCAGCCCTTGTTGTGATCTCATAACAGCTTTCGCCGTAAAAGAGCAGTGATACAACATTTAGGAAAGACTTGCAAAACATACAAATGCGTTAGTCTGACGAAGGGAACACCACCAGGTTCGCAGATTCATCAATGTCCGCGAAGCGTACATTTTTCGACCTTTTGAACGCCTCTTCGGCTACCCTTCGACGAGCAGCTTCGAAGCAACTGCCCGCGGCCGCGGTCAGAACTGCGACGCAGCGGATGTTACTGACGTAGAGACTGACGTAGATGGGTGAATTCACGCAAGTGAGCGCTTTGGTTCAGAGAGAGAGACACGCCACCGGGAAGTGTTCACGGCTCAATTTACGAACTTTGCCTCTCACGTGGCTTAAGCGCAGTGTGGTGTTGCATGCATGCGCATAGACATAGGTTACCCAATTATTGGGGGCCCACCATTTGCCGTTTCTCTATTGAAATGACGATGATTTGAACGAGTGCATGTCGAGCTCAAGTGTTTATTATGTTCTCGTTGATGTCATATTTGAACCGCTACGGTGCTGTAGTGGTTACGGTGCTCGACTACTGACCCGCAGGTCCTGGAGTCATTTTCGATAGGCCGCATTTTCGATGGTGGAAAATATGCTTGAGGGCCATGTGCTTAGATTTAGGTGCACGTTAAAGAACCTCAAGTGGTCAAAATTTCCGGAGTCCTCCACTACGTCGTGTCTCACAATCATATTGTGGCTTTAAGACATTAAACCCCAATACTTATATTATTACTGATGCCATATTTGCGCGGAATTCACCATATTCTGTGTCCAGGTGCATGTTAATTATATTTCAGCTACCACGAATGTTTAGTGTTTATCATTGACGTTAGTTGAGACGAAGATGTGCCACCAGGTGTCAACGTGGATTGCGTTCGCGTTATGCAACAGTAGACAGTGTGTAGGCTCTCATATATCAGTGTAACAGAAACAGTCAACTGTTTCTGTGACGACACATTTCATTTTCGCGTTATACCGATTGCTATGACGGAGGTATAAACTTTGTTCTTTTTTCTTTCAGTATGACGTTCGTGAGTTACAGAAAAACCTGTACCACGACGAAAAGCGACTGGCCGCAGTTATGATTTTTGAAGAAGGCGGGACACTGAAAGTGGTATGAATGCGATTATTTAGTAGTAAAAGTAGTATGAATGCGACCTTTGCACTGCAGTGGGCATAGTCAGGCTGATGATGATGATGATGAAAGAACACCAGCTTGCCAAAATTTCCGAAGACCCCTCTGCGGCATCTCTTATAATCGTATGGTGGTTTTGGGTCGTAAAACCCAAACAATTATTATTATTCATGTTCTTCTAAACGTAATATTGTTACGGGGAGTATGGAAATGCCACGGGAATGGAAATGCCACTCCAGTACAATATTTAAGCTGCCCAGAAGATTGTTGTGAGCTGAACGACGCTGCGGTTGAGCAGGTGTCGAGCTGGGTGTGGAGAATAAACATATTTGAAAAAAAAAGAGACAAAGAAAATGTTAGAAGGCCCAGCAGATGGGGTGGTAGCGTTCAGAAATTTGCATTCATAAAATGAAATAGGGCTCGCATAGACCAAGCGAATCGGAGGCATTAGGGAGATAGCTTTGTTCTGCAGTGGATAGAAAACAGGCTCACTACGACGACGATGGTGTTGATAAACTCAGTGATTTATAACGGATTGTTCTTTCTGTGAGTCTATGACACTCTGCTGATGTGTGGTGCGCGGGTGTGCTTTTTGGGATCTGTTACGCTCGACCTTTTTGTGGATGTCCCGATACATGAATTCTGGCTTAGAGTATTCCGCTGCTAATGCATGAAGCTTGGAGTGGTAGTACGCACTGAGAAAGAGCCGGCGGTCGCAAGTATTTAAAAGTATGAGTTGGTGTGAGCGTCTTATGTTGACACTGTTTACAGATGATATCCACCACTATGTCACAGGCGAAGTCAACAAGGACGACCATGAACGAATGTTTTCGTCTACACCAATTAGGGCTGCTGCTCGTTTATCACGAGTTTGTATTATACGTGCAGGGATCGCAAGGCTTCCAGGAGCCGATATATTAGGATATTGAATTTTGCCGCAACGATAAAACGTTCCGATGTAGTGATTGGAAATAATTTGTCACTAACCTGAGGCTTGAATCTTGAGAGGACACGGCGACTTTCCTTCTGAGGCTCTCAGCATAAGGAGTTACAGACGCTATCATTCTTGTATTCTTGCTTGAATTCGATTCTCGAAAAACTGTAAAAGATTAATCCAAGTTGTAATATATTCCCAAGGCTTAGAAAGAGTGACCGTTCATGTTTATGTGAACTGAGAGTCTGACAAATACTCTACTATTTGCAGCGAACAAATCGTGTTTCCTCACTAGTAACTCTCAGTGGGTTTACGTAAATGTGATATCAAGTATAACCTAAACGTGCAGGTCAATTTTGTTCGCAAAACCACAGTGTTCTGCTTATTAGTTGAATGCCCCAAAATGTACAGCACTGAACAGTGACGGCAACAATTTATCCATATAAAAATGCTAAAAGTAAAACACTCCATGTAAACAGCCTCATAAAGCCACAATAAAGTTCCTTGGGGAATATTCTGCTGCCTCTAGCGAAGGTGGCCACTAATCGGTATAAACATACTCAGTGAATTCAAGTTTTCGATTATAATGGAACAACATACAAACTGCTTCAGATTGCGGAGGTAAGCTGATACGCAATTTCTGACTCATGTGCAAATGCACACTCGTGTAAATACCTTTCATTCCTATCGTAAGCAGTATTTTTCTAAGTTTTGAGACGAAATCTACGAGGCACGCCAGTTTTCTTTTTTTTGAGTTTTACCAAATGCAAGAATTGCATAATGCCTTCACAACTACACGAAAGAAGCATGAGTGGGCGCTTTGCTAAATGCCACGCGCTCATTTCGCTTATTGTTGTAGTTCCTCCGCTGGTGCCTTCAAACTGGCAGAGAGGTCATTAAGCGTTTAACATCACAAATATGCATCAGGCATATCTAGTCATCCCTCCACCACAGTCAGATCAACGGTTTTGTTTTATGCACAATACGTCTGGCGCTACTCATTAAATATGACTGATATTACTGTTACTTGGGTCTATTCAAGGGTCATAAAGCTTCTTTACAGGGTGGATTCTTTTGTTTAGCTTCTAGTTCTACCATCCTTTGTGAATGTTTTGAGTTTTAAACATTTTTTTCTTTCAGTAGGCGAATCTAGAGTTTCTCCTTGTCTCGTCTAATCTTATAGTATCCGTCTTGTTGCTAATTAACATGAATCCGCACCAACTCGTCCATGGGTGAGTGCTTTTGTTACTAGATGCGACTGTTATTGTTAAAAGGCGGAAGGCGGCAACTTGAAAAACTGCAGTGATGATAGTCATTCGGAGTACTGTTTGCCCGTGGCGTTCTGTGACTCTGCCCTAATTATTTGTGGCGAAGATTATTTTTCACTAAACAATTTAATTATATGATAAAATATAATGTGTAGGAAGGTGTCATTGGACCTAATTTGAAGATCAGGCCTATTGAAACAGCTGAACGCTCTGAACATGGCCGCCAAGCGCATCTCGTGGAAAATATCGAAGACAGTGATTCTGCCGAAGTGTATGGTACGTATATGTATTATTTGCAGTGCTGTTCTCTGCATTATGTAAATATAAATTAACCATAAAATATTTCGTGGCATAGCATGTCATCCAGAAGGAATAATGAATAACCCACATGATGATGGCACACCCACAGAATAAAACAAACGCAAGCACGCGAAACAAACGCAGGCTACCGACCAGACTTACGTAGCATGTAGTACAGTAGTTACCCATTTTCAAACAGATTATCTAGTGAAGAAAAAATTCCAAGTTAGTACAATCGAGCTATTTCGAGAATTTGTTTGTATGCCCCCCAATCCCCCTACACAACTACTGCGCTACGAGTGGCCAGCGCAAGGCAGTCTTTCGGTCCCAATTCAAACAGGCCGTTGTGGTCCTGCTCATAGAATTCTACAATACGAAAAATTCACCTTTTTTTTATACTAGCACGTCAAGTATGAAGAGGCGCCTTCGCCGAGGAAAGAACGGAAGGCCACCTGTCGAAACGAAAGCCACTCTGTTTAATGCACGTAATTCCGGTTCAGATAACCTCTTTAACACACTGGACGTATCAGTGAAATTAGTTTACAGCGGCAGCACTTATTGGCTGTCCGTCACACTAGCGTTGTATGGGTTCATAAGGGATGGCTGGCTTACAGAACTTGTCATGATTTAGATACATTATTGAATTCAGGGTCGTGTCTTATCAAAAAGCCTGAATGATAGCATACGCCTGACTTCCAGGAAATACAGAGGGATTTATGAGCGCTTGTATTGACTCTTTCGATTTGCAGGTCAAGTTTTGAAAGACAAAATTACTATTTCTCAACGCGCCGCACGTGACAACACACAATTTGACTCAAGTAAGTACTGCAATAAAAAAATAGAAATGTTCTCTAACAAAGCTTTAACAAATACTTCTGTTGCAATAGCAACTATAGTAACCAACTGTTAGACAACACGATTAAATAAGGAGGAACGGGGTTACGTGATGCAAACCTATCACATGTTATTCGCAGTAGACTGAGTAGCCACTACTAATTTTTAGGGGCGAAGCTTTTTATAGCGAGACCTGGTCGGTTGTCGATCGTCGATCCATCCTCTGTACCCCGTAGTGTTCCCGTATCGTACAATAGAGGGCGCTGTCCCATAGAGATGCATGCAAACTGCAGTTGGGTGACGATATACTAGATGGCGCTGTACGCATTCTGTGTCGTCATCTCCATTTCTCGTCTCGTTTCCGAGAGGGCGCTGTCCCATATACATGCGTACAATATGGCGGTTGGGTGAAGGTACGCTAGATGGCGTTGGCGGCGCAGCTGCTGTCCGACTGGCTGCTGCGCGGGCTGCGCGGGGTTGCGCCGGGCGGCGAGCGCCCGCTATCTCTCATTCCCCAGATCGTCGCCGTACGAGTGCGCTTTCCGGATCGTGCTGCTTGGCGGACCATGGACGACAAGGAGCACCGGGTGCGGAAGGCTGCGCCGCTGCGGCTCGTGCTCGTCGGCAGGATCCCGAGGTGCGAGCTCGAGAGGGCGCCGCGACGCGAGCGCGGCGCCAGGCGGATCTCGAGGCGGTGCGCGCCCGCGAAGCCGCCGCCAAGCGCGCGCGGCGTCAGGCGGATCCCGAGACGCTGCGCGCCAAGGAGGCCGCCCAGCAGTAATCGCTTTGATTACTGCTGGGCGAAACCACTGAAGATTTCACGGTGTAACCATGATTGCTTCACGAGCTTCGCCCCAAACTCTTCATCATTCACCCCGTGGATATGCTGCGATTTTTTTCCTTAACGAAAATAAATAAATTCATCATAATTATATTTGTAACTCAACAAGGGCTCATCTAATTATCAAAACGTCAATGAGGCATATGTAGGTAACTTCAAATGACATGGGACTCCACTATTTTCAACAACGTACTGAATTATTTGCTGCTTACGACGTATAAGGAGTTGCACGGTGAGAAGCGGGGCTGTCGTCGCGGCCGCCACTGGAGCAAGTCGAACCTCGGCGCATGCGCGCGGATTGCACGCATGCGTAGAAAACCGCCTCGCTTGAACGCGAACAGCTCTCACGCTCAATGATTGCAGCATATGAGTTTGCAGCATATCAATACGACTTCCTATTCGCTGCAGAGAGAAAAATTCTGGTTACAAATGTTCCCCGGCGTTTTCCACCTTACCATACCGTGATTACACTCACTGGAAGCTTCCCGTCGCGCAAAAAAGAAGGCACCATAAAATTGGTTGTCGGTCATTTCAAGAGGTTTCATTCTCTCTGTTTCTCGTCCCTGCACCAGAGTAGGCGCCTATCAGGACATCTGTCCACTCGTTCACCTCTCTCCCTCCAGCACCAAGATCACCTTTCCCTTCCTTTCCTTTCTCTTCCTTAAATAGCAGTAGTCGATTTATGAGACCGCTTTCTCAGACCATCCCCCCATGCGGTACTTCACCAACGAAGTACCGCGTTCTCAACCGTGTTCTCCTTCTCAAAGAACGTACGTTTCTACACGTTTTGTCACTTCACTGCCCTTACCATGTAGGACGTGGGCTACGATTCATCAGTCGCTCTGTCTAGTTACCACTAAATGAAATGCGCCGCCGCAGGAACAACATGCTTATTCTATACAGCCGTTCACGCGTCTCGAGTTTTGTGTAAGACTCGATGCCGCCGCCTGTTTACGATTACTGTAAAGATGCGTCGGTGCTCATTCTGTCAGAATGGGCGTCGCGAAGGCGAGAAATTGTGTACGCTGTCAGACTATGAGAGACCGCTTCTGCCACACGGGCGATCAACCAGCGAAACAAGCGGTGGACGAAAGATCGCGGCGTTCGGCGGCAAAGGCGCAGGTAAGGGCGAATGGCTGAATGGCCCGTCCGAGCTGCCGCTTTTCATCAAGGCGTCCCTTTTTCGTCTGGCGCCGTCTACCGATTAGACACCGGTGACATGTACCGGAGATACGTACAGCTGTCATTTTTATGAAAGGGAACACGCGAGCGCGTGGCCCGCGCGCTCCGGCGGCTGCTCGCAGCGCGTTCAAGCGGGAGCGAGAGCAACCACAGCCTCTTTTCGCGTCATCTAGTGGCGAGCAAAAAAAACAGTCAAACAGTCAAACAGCCATCTGGTGTTCTTTAACGTGCACTGACATCGCACAGTACACGGGCCTCTACCATTTCGCCTCCATCGAAATGCGACCGCCGCGGCCGGGATCGAACCCGCGACCTTCGGGTCAGCAGCCGAGCACCCTAGCCACTGATCCACCGAGGCGGACGACGCGTTGTACATGACATGTATGTCATGATTTTCATGTTACCACTTGCCATTTATGTTCATCCTACAGTCAGGTCACATAATACCAAATTTCCTAAATATCAAGCTAGCAAAACGGCCTCGAGCATGCCATGAGCGTGGCATGCAAGTCATGTTCAACATGTCATGATTTCCATATTGCCACTTGCCATTTACGTTCGTCATACAGTCACCTCACGCAATACAAAATTTGGTGTATCTCAAGCTAGGCAAACGGCCGCGACCGTGCCATGAGCGTGGCATGCAAGTCATGTTCGCATGACATCTCATGATTTCGATATTACCACTTGGAACTTGTGTTCGTTATACAGTCACGTCACGCAATACCAAATTTGGTGTATATCAAGCTAGCGAAACGGCCGCTAGCGTGCCATGAGCATGGCATGCAAGTCATGTTCCACATGACATGTCATGATTTCCATATTGCCACTTGTCACTTACGTTCGTCATGCAGTCACCTCAAGCTAAAACGAATTTGGTGTATATCAAGCTAGCGAAACGGCCGTGAGCGTGCCATGAACGTGGCATGCAACATGACATGTCATGATTTCCGTATTACCACTTGTCATTTATATTCGTCATACAGTCAGGTCACGCAATACCAAATTTGGTGTATATCAAGCTGGCGAAACGGCCGTGAGCGCACCATGAGTGTGGCATGTTAATCATGTTGTACATAACATGCACATCATGATTTGCATATTACCACTTGTCATTTATGTTGGTCATGCAGAAACGTCTTATCACACCAATTTTTGGGTACATCAAGTTAAGGAAACAGTCACAGGAGCACCACGGTCACTGCGTGTGAATCATGCCGTTTATGACAAGTTAGTCATGATTTTCATGATATGACCAATAGTTCATCTTCGCCATACAGTGAAGTTATGCCATACCAATTTTGGTATAAATTCCATGAACAATACGGCCAGGAGAGCACGAAGTCGTAGGCGGCTAAATAGATAGATACGCTCAAAGTCGCCGAAGTTTGCTAAGAAATGCTTCGCATCTAAAAGAACGTGGCTGATCTCTCCGTCATAGGTATGGACGTAACACGAAAGTGAAACGCGTCTTTGCAAAAGTAGTTCAGTGCTCATCGTCCATGGATTAATGAGACCTTGTACAATGTCAGCTGATGTTTGGCGGCTATAGTATAGTTTGATGTGAACGCATCTACGCTAATGGCTGGTGGCACATCTCCATCCCGACGAGTAACGTTAATGATGAATATTTAAGGTTTTTGGTACCTGAAGTAGTAGCATAAACGCGGACAAAACGCACGGCGAATCCAGTGCAAATATGGCGTCGAGAACCACATAATAACAAGTACTCAATACGCGCTCATGGAAAGCGTCATCATTTGAGGAGAGAAACAGCACAGTATGCTTTCTCCCAGTAATTTGGTGACCTAAACTTCTGCTCATGCATACAGTGCCACACAGGGCTTCATAAACGCCAGAGGCAGGGCTTATAGCTTGATCCGAGGACGTGCGAAGGCGCCCCAATGCATGGGCTGTCTCACTGGAGGAAACTCGCACTCAAACTGTATTGAAATGGAATGAAGTGGAAATTGGGGAGCGATCCTCAACGACACTGAGTACTGTGCCTCGAAAGCATTGTTGAACCATAGTCTCCGAGAATGTGCGCCGGTGGACACCGGCCAGCGCGTAATCTTGAAGGCGACGGGTAAACTAAAGAATGCTGCTATCCAGGGGCCCTAGCGGTGAGACTATCGAAGCGCTACCTGTCGGAGCTTGTTATAGTGTCATGATGCAGTACTTCATTTCACCCCTGCAGGACGGTGACACCACCTCACGTCAATAAACACCACTTTGAATGGGAGAAGATGTGAAATATAGAAGGCACACTTGTAGATGACCACGCATCAGCGTCGATGGTGCAGTGGCTAAAGCGTCCGATTCCCGTCCTCGCGGACCGAAATGTCATTGGTTTGAGTCCCAGGTAGTATAGTGAAAAATCAATGAAAGATTGTTTTCTGTTTTCTTAATCATCTGATCATGTGCATCCTACCGACGTCACATCTGTGACAAAAATGATGTCGGTGAAGTCTTGGTGGGCGCCGGCATAATGTGCTTTCGTGTTAAAAAAGAAAGAGAGGGAGAAAGGAAGAAAGCAAAAACTAAATTGATACAAAGGAGGCCGGCCACCTATGCAAATAAATATACAGAAATAGACAAAGATGTTGTTCAGCGAGCGGCAACGGGCCCGTGCTTCCCTGTGAAAAGCTCTGCGCGACTTAATGCGAACTTCCCGCATGTTTTATGCTGTTTTTATTTTTTATCGCTGGATAGTATCTTGGTCATAATTATGATATGTGCATAATTCAAACTCTCTAAAGCAATGTAAAAGCCCGAGTTTCGGCAGTAACGCGTGTCTCAGTCTGTCGCACAGCAGCGTCAAGTGTGCCGCATGTAGCGTGCCAGTGTCCCCGTGCCCAGTGGCGCACCAGCCCAATGGTCGATCATGATACTGGGACAGGGCTGCTGAAAAAACCAGCAGCGCTGTCCCAGTGCTATGCGCGACTATTGAAGGATAGATATCTTTCACGCTTGGCAATGTGCGCGTCTCTGAGCTACTTCAGCTGCTCCAGCGTCGCACAGGTCTTCTAGCTAGGTGCCCGGGAGATGGCCCAAAATTCCCACAGGGTAGCCCTGCGAGTCTGATATATGAGAAACGACGTGCGGCGAAGGCTGATAACATTGTGTACGATGTGTTCTCCCGCTTAACTCGCGTTCAAGCTAGTGCGAGCGCGAATGTTGGCACTCGATTCTTGGAGCACCATAGACGTCGCAAAGTTGGATCTTCTATGGTCAGGCGTGGCGCGTGTGCTTTAATCGTGGTGCGTGTGCTTTAAGTGCGTGTGCTCGTACACCCGCCGGCAGAGTTCCGTGGCAGTTAATATTGCCACAAGTTGTTTCACACCTTCTGAAGTCGCAGGCCGGTTCCTGCTTTCGTATATTCCGCCACACACCTGGCAACCAAAGCGCACACTGCAACGCAGGACTGTGCGTGTCACCATACCATGCGCCGAAGAAGACTGGCGGCTCATAGAATGGCGGCTCATAGAGACAAGGGAGACAATATCAAGCACTGACAACACGTTACAGCCACCATGTAGAAGCGCCATCAGGGAAGGGTGGGGGGGAGGTTGCGTATGATACGTCATGTACAAGTCATTTTTGCTGTACAGCCTAAAATGCTTTGCCGGCAGGAGACGCTTGTCGATATCACCATCCAACTTACAGCTTGTCGTGGTCATCGAGTCTCTCTTTTCATAAGAGTCTGACCACTGCGCAGCCACCTATTAGTAGAAGAAATTGATGTTTAATACATTTAATACTGCTCCTAATGCTGTTAGTCTTAACTAATATAATTTTCCAAGTAGTTCTTATTGTTTTGGTTACATCGCCCTTGCGGCGAAACTGGCTTTTTCAGCTAAGTTCAACGTGGACACAATTTATCCAGAAGTATTATTTGTATGTGACTCAAGATTTCGAGAAGGATTCGAAAGGAAGAATCACTTGGTATATTACATGATGGTATCCTTTCAAGTTGTAAGTGGTCTTCATTGCATATTTAAAGTATCAGTCGTTATTAGAAAGCGTGCCGTGAATACAATATTGTGTTCGTTTTTTTATTTATTTACCAGGTTAACGTACGCTACCGGGCGCTTTCCAACCCGAAAGTAAAGCTGGTGATGCGAGGAATTGAACTTAGTAACGTAAGTGTCAAACATTCTCTGCATGAACCTGTGGTATTTTGACTATGAATTCTGTCGAGCAACATCGTTATGGTCTTCTTTTTGAGCATATCTTATTTATTTTAGATATCGGAAGAGAGAAATGGTGAATAAATATATGAATGTTTTATTTGGTTCGAGGGATATTCGTGGGAACAGAAGCGTCGCTTCCGGCTTGCTCTGTGCAGCTCAGATGCACCTGTTCATATGATCACATCACCCTGTTGCATGACAGATGGAACGACTCGCACTAGGTTGGCTGAAAGACACTGAGCGCTCAGCGCAGCTTGCGGAATGCAGTGCATAGGCTTAGTTCTGGCCCACTCTAGCACGCAGTTAGCGCTGCTGTAGTTTCCGGTAAGCTGACTTGTTTCAGATGTTTTCAGGAGTATTTCAGTATCCCGAATTAGGTATAGTGACGAATAAGATTTAATAGCAATTGCATAAGTAACCTGCGACTCGTTGATGATGTTGCCCCGCTGGCTAACTCAGGGGAAGAATTGAATATAACGATTACTGCATTTCACAGAGAGAATGGAAGCTTAGGTCTGAAAATTAATATGCATAAAACTAAAGTAATGTTCAACAGTTGGCATGGGTGAATATTCAAGCGCTTCTAATATTTGAACGAATATTACAGAACGCGAATCCAATTCGGCAAGCATATAAATTATTCTAAATTGCGAAAATTAGTATTATTCATTCGAAAATTTATCCTTAGGTGTAACATATTGTCACGACGCAGACACAGCAGAAGTCGAATGCAGGACAGCTCATTTTAATTGGACAAAGCACTGGCAAGCTAATCGGGCGAGAACGTCGTCTTTCTCTTTGGCTGCTCGTGCTCTTCGTTGTTCTCGTGCTGAATATTGGATGCGGCATTCGCCTCCCTCCAGAGAGCCTCGTCCCGATGCTCTACTACAAAAGACGATGCAGTAGACGTATGGCACAAGTCAATGCAAACAATAGGGCTTCATTGGCACAACATGCACGATTTCTGGTTTGTGCTGGCGAGTTTGCGAGGGACTATCGGGAATGACCTCGTAGTTAACGTCACTTAGGCGTCGTAAAACTGTGTAGGGACAGAAATACCTCTTCAGTAATTTTTCAGAAAGTCTCCGCCAGCGGATAGGACTCCTGACCCACACTTTCTCGCCTGCCTGATAGATGACGTATCGGTGTCGCAGATTGTTACGTTGTGCGTCGTAATTCTGCTGCCGGGTGATTCGGACGCGCGCAAGCTGCCTCGCTTCTTCAGTTCGTTGAGTAAAAGCTTCAGCGCCCGAGACTATCATTGCAGTCATGCAGTAACATGGCATCAAGCATGGTCATCACTTCACGGCCATGAGGAAGACTAAATGGCGTCCTTCGCGTAGTTTCTTGCTGAGCTGTATTATAGGCGAACGTGACGTACGGTAGAACGTCATACCAATTTTTATGATCCACGTCGATGTACGTACTCAGCATGTCGGCAATAGTCTTGTTGAGGCGTTCTGTTAAGCCGTTGCTTTGCGGGTGGTAAGAAGTGGTTTTTCGATGGGCTGTTCTGCTGAGCTCAAGCACTGTCTTCAGGACCGTGGCATTGAAAGCGGTACCTCGGTCCATTATTATGACTGTCGGAGCACCGTGCCTCAGAACGATATTTTCTATAAAGAATCGTGCGGTTTCTACTGCGGCGCCGCTTGACAAAGCTTTTGTTTCCGCGTAGCGCGTAAGATAATCGGTGGCGATTATTACCCACTTGTTTCCTGTTTGTGAAGTCGGAAATGGTCCGAGAAGGTCCATTCCGATTTGGGCAAAAGGCACCGTGGGCCCTTGAACTGGTTGTAGCAGTCCAGCTGGTTTTAGGGGTGGTGATTTCCGTCGTTGACAATCGAGGCACGTGCGCACGTAATTCTTCACAATAGCTGGAAGCCTTGACCAGTAGTATTTCTGTTGGATTCTGGCCAATGTGCGCGTGTATCCGAGGTGACCGGACGTTGGTTCATCGTGGCAAGTTCTTAGTACCTCCTCACGAATGGACGTCGGGACGACAAGCAGGTGGGTGCTGCCTCTGGAAGAAAGAGTACACCACTGTGGAAGCAGAATGACGGCAGGCTTCTTGCAAACGTTCTAGGAACGCTTGTAGTCCGGCCATTCAAAAATTCAATAAGGGGAAGCAACTCGTTGTCTTCCCTCTGCGTGCACGAAATCGTGGCGGTGTCGACGACTCCTACAAACGCCATTCTGTGACATCGTCGCGCTTTATCGGTGACCTTGATAAGCAATCGGCGTCGGAGTGCTGCCGTCCCGACTTATGGACGACCGTCATATCAAATTCTTGAAGGCGCAAGATCCACCGTGCTAGCCGACCAGACGGGTCTTTCAAGTTCGTCAGCCAGCAGAGGGAATGATGGTCGCTGACTACGTGGAAGGAACGGCCGTAGACATATGGGTGAAACTTCATAACTGCCCATACGACAGCAAGACATTCTTTTAAATGCGAAGCATTTCTTAGTGAACTACGGCGGCTCGGAGCGTATCTATCTAGCCGCCTACGACTTTGTGCTCTCCTGGCCGTATCGTTAATGGGATTTATACCAAAATTGGTGGGACATAACATCACTGTATGACAAACATGAATGAGTGGTCATATCATGAAAATCATAATTACCTTGTCCTGAAAAGCACGATTTACACGCCATGGCCATAGTGCTGCTGAGGCCGTTTTCTTAACTTGATATATCCAAAAATTGGTACAATGAGACATTTCTGCATGACCAACATAAATGACACGTGGTACTATGAAAATCATGACCTGCATGTCATGTACAACATGATTTACATGCTACGCTCATGGCGCGCTGACGGCCGTTTCGCTAGCTTGATATACACCAAATTTGGTATTGAGCGACGTGATTGTATGAAGAGCATAAATGACAAGTGGTAATATGGAAATCATGACATGTAATGTGCAACATGACTTGCATGTCACGCTCATGACACTCTCGTGGCTGTTTGCTAGCTTGATATACACCAAAGTTTTAAGGCGAAAGCCTTTAATGTCTCATGCTCTCGTCCGTCCGTCCGGTCATCCGTCCCTCCAGCCGTGCCTTGGCACCGTGCCAGGTGGGCGCCGGGGCCCGCAAACGGATGCCGGTCGCGTTGAACTGTACAGCGCTCGCCCTTTGCTTGCCTAGAGTCGCTGTGCCCGGCGTCTCTAATCATGCAAGGAGGGAGACGCGCGCATCACGTTTCATTCTGACCGAGCCCGTCTCAATGGGCACATGCATCCGAGGAACTCACTTTGGAATTGACAAAGTGTCCTTCAATTTAAACTCTGGAACGCGGATGGCGTCTACACGATGCGCAAAGCGCAAGAATACGAACGCATGCGAAACGGAGGCAGATTGGTCTCGCGTCTCACTGCGATTCGAGGTAAAAAATTAAGCGAATATAAGTGGCAGGTGGCAACATAAGAATCTTGGCATGGATGTCATGTACAATGCCATTTACATGCCGCGCTCATGGTGCGCTTGCGTCCAGTTCGCTAGCCGATATACACCAAAATTTGTATTGCGCGACGCGAAGGTATGATGAACACAAATCACAGGTCCTAACATGTAAATAATGATGCATATTATGTACTGCATAATTTGCTTCTTGCTGTCTGCTTCGCATTACATCGATTCTCACATTGCGTGGGATCTGCCGGTTTTTTCCGTTGTGGAGTAGTTGGACTCGACACGGGAAAGCGTCCTACTTGCATATGCGATCACCCGCTCGGCGGAGTTTTGCCACCGGACGAGTACAGCTCCCAAACCTTCGTTGCTTGCGTATGTGTGGATCATGGTAGGAGCGTCCTCGTCAAAGTGAGCAAGCACAGGTGGTGTATGCAGGCGTTGTCGGAGATCTTCAAACGCCGCTTGTTCGGGGTCACCCCTTACGAAGGGAACGTCTTCTCTTGTTAGGCGTGTTAACGGCGAGGGCATGTGCGAGAAATTCGCAATAAATCTTCGGTAGTATGCGCAGAGGCCAAGGAGACGTCTCACTGCTTTCTTATCTGTTGGGGTGGGAAATGTTCTGACGGCCGCAATCTTGTCGGGGTCAGGTCCAACACCTTTGTGGCTCACAACATGGCCTAAGAACTGGAGTTCCTTGAAACCGAAATGACATTTCTCGGGTTTTAGTGTCAGGCCGGCAGACCGTATTGCTCTGAATAGCGAAAGAAGCCTTCTTAGGTGTTCCTCAAATGTTTCCGAGAAAGCAATGACGTCGTCGAGATATACCAGACATGTCTGCCACTTAAGGCCTGATAGAACGGTATCCATCAGTCTCTGAAATGTTGCTGGAGCTCAGCACAACCCGAGGGGCAAGACTTTAAATTCATAAAGCCCATCAGGCGTTACAAAAGCAGTCTTTTCTCTATCGCGCTCATCGATCTCCATTTGCCAATATCCACTTTTGAGGTCCATCGACGAGAAGTATCGTGCATTCCTCAGCCGGTCAAGTGAATCGTTGATGCGCGGTAATGGGTGCACGTCTTTTTTTTTTGTCACGCGGTTCAGCTTGCGGTTCGACACAAAAGCGCAAGCTGCCGTCTTTCTTTTTAACCAGCACTACTGGCGATGCCCAAGGGCTTTTTGACGGCTGGGTGACGTCATCGTGGAGCATTTTCTTCACCTGTTCTTGGATTGCTTCGCGCTCTTTCGGTGCTACGCGGTACGGGTTTTGTCGAGTTGGCCTTGCCGTCTCCTCCGTTATTATCCGGTGCTTCGTCAGTGGCGTTTGATTGACCCTCGAAGTCGATGAGAAGCAATCTTTGAACTGGTGAAGAAGGTCCACTAGGAGTTGTCTCTACGGGGGTGATAAATCCGTGCTCACGTCAACAGGTGGTGGGGCTAACGTGGCTTGCGGCTCTTGCTGCTGCACTGCAAAGCACTCGCTTATTTCGGCAATTTCGTCAAAGTAGACAACTGTAGTGCCTTCTGTAATGTGTCGTCGCTCGTTGCTGAAATTCGTCAACAGGACCTCTGCTTGCCCGTACACAACACTGACGAGACTTCTGGCAATGGCAGCAACTCGAGATTGTAAAAGCGTCGATACTTGTTCAGCGACACCTTCTCCAGTGTGCTGCGTGTTGCACGCGACAGAAACAAGGCGGCACGATAACGGTGGTACGGTTAAGTCGTCAATGGCGCGCAGGGACTTTCGGTGTAGCGCTGCGCTTTGATCCGCTGAGAAGGTCAGTACACCGTCCGGTATATTGATGACGGCACCGTATTCCCACAAGAAATCCATCCCTAAGATTGCCTGTTTGCAACACTCAGAAAGAATGACGAAAGTTGCGACGAATGAGGAATCCCCTATCTTGATTCTTGCGGTGCACTTTCCAGTAGGTGTGAGTAGCTGCCCTCCAGCTCCTCTAATCTGCTCTACCGTCCATTCCATTCTCACTTTCCGGAGCTTGTCTTCGAGATTATCACTCATTATCGAGAAGTCCGCACCAGTGTCGACCAGTGCCGTCACGTCGTGACCGTCAATCGTCAATGCAATGTCGAAGGTAAGAACCTCGTCTTTCGTCGAATCATTGGAAATTTTCGGCTCTTCGTTCGGCAGTAATGGGGGATTTTCAGCACTTCGACGAGTCGCAACGTTCCCCCCTGAGGTCGCTGCATGTCAGTGGTGCTGCGTCTAGTGGATGCAGAATAGCGTCCAGGGGAGGGCGAGCGCGACCGAAACCCAGGAGAAACGTCCCGGGTGGTCGTCATACTCGTATCGACGTCAGGCGTTTCGTTGAAATGGCACCGAGGAGTAGTGGACGGAAATTCTTCGTACACTGCGACGCGATAAGGGCAATACCGAACGATGTGGTCCGCTTCCCCACAATGAAACCACATGGGCCTATAATCAGGGGTACGCCAAATGTCGGGTTTGCGAAGCGTTCGTCGCATCGGCGTCGAAGTTTCCCTGCGCTACCAAGGCGCTGTTGGCGGCGAATCTCCTGGCGTACAACTTCTGTAACTCACGCAATTGCGCAGTCATTCCGCTTGGCAACTAGCTTCTTGATCTCTTCTTGTACGATTTCTCGTATCAGTTGGCGCTAAGAACCCTCGTCAGGTGTTGTCACCGTGGTGACGGCTGTCGCGCTGATTGGTGCACTGTTGGTTAGGCGGTCATACTGGAGGTAGCGTAGCTGCAGTGCGCGTTCGATGGCTATCTTCTTCTTCGAAAATTCGTCGACGCTTGTAGGCGGCTTTCGCACGAGACCAGCAAAGAGCGGCTCCTTAACGCCGCGCATGAGGTGACTGATCTTTTTGGCTTCAGACATACCGGGATCTGCTCGATGAAATAGCCGCGCCATGTCCTCAACAAACATCGCAATGGATTCATTTGGTTTCTGAATCCGTGACTCGAGGAGTCGCTGTGCAAGCTCTCCTCTTTCGGTGCTTGCGAACGTGTCGAGGAACTTCCACTGGAACTCGTCCCAAGATGACCATATGCGATTCGTGAACCATGTGCGGGCTCCGTCTTGAAGGGGGGAAATACACGTAGCCTAATTTTTGTGCTGCGTTCCACTCGTTAACGTTGGCTGTGCGCTCGAACTCCTTGAGCCAGTGATCCGCGTCTTCATATGGGTTGCCATGGAAGTCCACAGGGATATGAGGGTTCAAAACAGTCACCTGTGTCGTGCTGCGGCTGGTCATGTCGGGTACACTGCTTCCAGGCGCAGTAACCTGTGTCGTGCTGGGGCTGGTCATGTTCGGGCCACTGCTTCCAGGCGCGGTCATGCTTTCTGGCAAAGGACCGAACTCTGGGCTCAGGCCTAACAGGCGGCGGCTGGTGCGGTGAACGGGTGTATCGACGCGCGGAAGTCTTTCAGGGCTAGATGCGGGGCTGTTGGCAGGCGTCCCGAACATGTACCTAGCACCTCCACCAGTGTCACGACGCAGACACAGCAGAAATCGATTGCAGGACAGCTCACTTTAATTGAACAAAGCACTGGCAAGCTGATCGGGCGAGAACCTGGTCTTTCTCTCTGGCTGCTCGTGCTCTTCGTTGTTCTCGTTCTGCATTTTGGATGCGGCAATATTTACATGGTTATCACGAGAGGTACGTCACACGTAAAGAAACAAGTAGAACTCGTGCGTAATGGCTAAACGATGGCTGGAATAGTCCTTTTATTCGCCCTTGTAAGTCCGGAGGGCCACCGCGACGGTCACTGGTTGCTCTAAGGTGGCGAAGGTGCGCTTGCTCATGGCCCTGTCAAGACCACAGCAAGCATGTCACGTTCTTCCATATTACTAGCAAACACGCACAAGGACACCAGAGAAAAACAAAGGACAACCAACTAGCCCAGTTAAATGCCTTAGCTAGTTATATGTCACGTCCACTTCAGTTACAGAAGTGTCGCAAAAGGGCATGTGGTTCCCAAACGCTGCGCGGTAGCGTTGTGGCCAGTTGGCGGTCACTGCCGTTGTAAGCGCAACCGCAACGCGAAGTCTCCGAAGAGCCATCTCCTATAAGCGAGTAAGCCCACCAGGAGGTCGGAGCTTGCTCAATGTCTATTGGTGTTTTTACAGTTATAGCGCCCTTTAACGTGGATGCAACCACGTGGACGCTTGATGGTACATCTATATCCCGACGACTAACGTCCATGATGAATGATTAAAGAAACCCTTGCGGTCATAGATGCTTGTGGTAGCTGTACGGTGAGAGCAGAGTCATTGAAAGCGGTGTGACAGCTAGAAGAGCGTCACTGATTGGGCGCCGAACATGGGCTAAGGTCGTCTACTCGCGGCATGTTAGAGTTATTGAACAACGCTGCCCGACCAGAGGCAAACGCAACGCGCGTCGTGTCTTCCCCGTTGGCCGGCTGCGATTTTCCGCGGGGCGAGCTAGGAACATGGCTAGGGACGCGGAGTTACGGCCACGCGACGCACTCGCGCGTCGCACAGCTATTTTTGGTATGGACGGATGCTGTGAGTGTGGATGCTAGGGGTAAGGTCGCCACCTGGCAGTGTGTTAATGCGTCGGCAAAATTGCACGTTTACTATTGGAAACACGCCGAATGGGACGGTGGCGGAGAAACAACGCTTTGAAGAAGCTAATCGTGCATTTCACGGTCATAATGCATTACTTCTCTTTAGCAAGAACACTGTGGGAGGACAGTGGTAGATATAAAAGGCTTGTTTTTAAAGCCTGCAAAGTAAGTGACCGTGGCGCAGCAGATAGCGTGCCAGGCAACTATTGTCGCGGACCTAGAGGTCGTTGGTTCGACTCCCGTTGACGGAACTTTTTTTCTTTGTCTTCTGATCATGTGTATTTTTTCGACGTCATTTCCGTGACGGAAATACGTCACTCAAATCTTGGTAGACACCGGCATAAAACACTTTCGCGTTAAAAGTATGGTTGAATCCCCCCCCCCCCCCCAGAAAAGAATTTTGGCCTGCGCCCCTGAACCACACGGTGGTATGAGTGCTCGTGTGGGGCGTCAGACACATTTATTTTGGTGTATCATTCTTCCACAGTTATGTTCGGGCAATCGCGGCAGCGGGTAAAATACGGTACACGACCTACTGGCGGGTTCTGCCTCTGGCTGACCAGACACAGCCGTTCCTGGAACCGATTTTATACGTATCACGTTGTGCTGATATTTTTAGCCAGCTGACGGATGAGCCTCTGAACACGCCGTTGAACAAGCTGCACAGCAGATATCGCGAATCGCTTCCGTGAATTTGGAGCGAAGAATGAGTTTAGAGTAGCGGCGCTCCTCTTCAACAAAGCACGTCAATGCGTTGACGCCGTCCCGTATAGCGCCGAGTTCAGCGAGATATGCCGGTTGTTCAGGTTCAGCTGCAACTGGCATATCTGAGTTAGTTTTGGGCATATCAGGGCGGTGTGAGCAATGCCATAGCTGATAGTGGCGTCAACATAACCTACAAGAATGCCTGTTGCCTCGTCGGTGCGATTAAGACGGGTGACCAACGCCGTTGCCTGGTGATGAATGGGACGATGAAGAGGGCCAAGCAGGCTTGTTATCCGTGAGTTGTATTCGGTACCACGGAAACGTTGCATTCACAGTGCTCTTTACTGTGCCAAAATACCGTGCAGGACTACGGAGAAACAGCAGGATTCATCTAGCTCGATCGCGAGGTATTCGCTTCCAACTGACTATGACAGGAGTTACAGTAGCCCAGGCACTTTCGCTCTCAGCCGCGCATGATCTCATGAAGCTTCGGTCAATATTCTTCCTACGCTCCTTAACAATGGGCACAATATTACTACAGTGTGTTGTGCCCTTTTTCATGCGGCAAATTTAGGCAGTGTGAGAATAAGCACTAAAACAAACCACGCATCTCCACGGAGTGAATGATGACGAGTTGGCGAAGCTAGGTCTTAAAGGGGTGGTGCCAACAAATTTTGAGGCTATAACAAGCCTGTTGTGGGTTTCCTTTGTATGCAAGGACACTCCACACGAAGGGTCGGACGCAGCAAACGTTTAGAATATATTTTAATTCACATCCGAAGTGTACCTAAATGTTCATTCTCCCGATCGATACCCATCGCTAGCGCATCAAAACTGACGCACCTCTATGGGAAGGACAACAAAAGTTGTCGTGACGTCACACCATATCTGTAGTGACGTGAGTGTCCTCGGGACCTCCGTTACCTCCAGAACGTACGTACCGGCAAAGCATCGGTTGCTACATCACTTGCCGAGTTTCGATCGCTTCCTGGCTGAGTGCTGCTCATCTTCGCGCGAGCCTTGTATGGTCACGTGACCAAGCCTACTACACTTCTACGTCACTGCCCAACTTGGTGCCCAGAAACCGAAACCGAAAGTTGTCCGCATAAATAAGGCGATATTAAATTATTTAGCGAGAATATTTGAATCTTGGTGCGTGTATCATGCTTCCTAGAGCTATAAGAAACGCTTGCAGCGAAGAACGCACGAGCCACAAATTTGGTGGCACCACCCCTTTAAGGTCCATAATGTCTAAGTTGAAGTCCACGACTAGTATAAGTGTTTTATACTTGTGGGTGTTTTATATTGTTGTGTCACAATTATGATTGATATTAGGGTATTGTTAAACCTCTTTTGTGTCTCACATATGTTACGCGAGCGTTGCCCCATATAACGTAACTTGAGTGACATAAAGAGTAGACGACAAAGCTCGGTCCTCAGATTCATGATGTCTACGTTGCAGTCGCCGACTAGTATAAAGGGTGTGTGCTTGAGGCGTTTTTCATAATTGCAGTTGTTGTTCGCCTATTGTTAAACCTTTTATTGCGATAGCAATTATATGGACACTCTCGGCTGATTTTAGCCGTCGCCATCGCCGTCATACCGTGGATATCTATATGTATGTATATATATATATAAAAAAGGCACAAAGAAAGATGAGAGAAGAAAAAAAATCCCCGCATATCCACAAAGTGAATGATGTTAAGGACATTGCTCGGAGATGATCGGGTAACCCGCGAATCCTACGTACACATCTCCTACCATCATATATAGACGTGACAACTTTGTTATATATACATTACATGCGGCGCTCGGGCGGCGAGCCCAAGCTGCTGCCGCGTGCCGAGCCCGCCGCGCTGCTGCCTTGTTTTCTGCAGTGTTCATGCGGCCGAGCGGTAACGAAGAGTGTTCACTGCGTGAGCTCCCTGCGAAGAGAAAGGAAGCGCACGTGCCGAGAGTGTTGTGCGTCGCCTTGAGCGGCGCCGCTATCTAGGGAGCATTCTTGAAATCACCGGAAAGCCGGCGCCTTGAGCGGAAAACTGTACACGCCGCCGTCGCCGCCGGACAAGGCGCGAGCATAAGGAGCAAGCTTCTAAAAATTCCAAGGCCCCCGACCGGGCATTGCAACCAGCGACACCTCGCACTGCAGCGCGGCGCGTTGGACCACTGAACGCTCCCCATGCATGCGCCAGCATAATAATGGCAAGCTAAATTTAAGCACACCATTTACCGCTGGTGGTATGGGGATCTCAGAGGAGCTTGAGCGTGTTTTCTATCAAGCAACGCTCCTACATTTTCTTTCACTGTGAAAACAGCGCTTGAGACGCGCACGAAAAACGGGCCCCTTTCTGTACCCACTCGTAATGTGGAACGAAAAAAAAAAGAACAGCTTCCACCTTGCGTCAGACGCCACCGCGTGGCAGGAGACGCAGATGGGTCATCCTAAAAGCGTCGGGTTCTGCGTTGTCGACATCCCCCCAAAGAAGGAACGTGCCATGGAGTAGAGGGAAAAGCAAAACAAAACAAAGCTTGCAGCACGCCGTTCAAACACAAAGGCGTAACAATTGTGGTAGTTCTTAGTTGACGCTTGTCCTGTGCATACCTGCGCGTCCTTTTCGAGCGTCCGTTCTTTGTACTCCATTGGGAAGCTGCAAGTATCGAGCTGCTCGTCGATCTTTGTGTGACATTCCAATTTCTTGCTATCGCATTCATTGCTTCGCCCTTGCGGCGAAACTGTGACTTTTTTTTATTCACATACACACATTTTCCGACTATAGCAATGGTTTTCTAACCACCATGGCAGCGGACAGTGAGCTTCGACAACAAATAGGACCTAAGGTTCATAATGTGTACGTTTGATTGTGCATTTGTTTACTATGTTATGTACATATGTGTACCTATGTTTTTGTAAAAAAAATGTTTATGTGTCTGTGCATGTTCTGTTCTGTTGAAATGTTTTTCATGTTCATAGTATGTGTTAATAAATTTCTCTAAACACATAGCATAATCTAGCCCCGTTGGTATCGTCTTCTCAATCAACAGCCTCGCTTCGCTTGTCAGTGGAGAGCTCAAACCACGCCACAAAGGAAAGGAACGTCTGTGCGAGTAACAATGGCTGATTATTAAAGCTATCCTTGAAAGGCGTACTGCAAGTAGAGTAGCGAAATGCGCACTGTGTCAAATTCTTCCTTTAGCAAATCAGCGAAGTATCCAACTCATCTGTAAGCCAACACGCGAACCCTTGGCAGTTGCTTACGGTTTGATGCTTGCTGCTGCAGAGGATTAAATATGTCTGAACGCTTTGTAATGGGTGGGCCCTTAAACGCATATGTCGGTGTGCAATTCAGACGTCTTGGTGACAGACGCCATTCTTTGCTTCGCACGGTCTTGATGACAGACGCGATTCTACACTGCTACCACGCAACATTAAATGCGTTAAGGAGATTCCTGGTATTACATGAGATTTGTATAGGGTTTTATTGTGCAAGAGAATGCCTACGTTCCACACAGAAGGCTTGGGTTCGATTCCCACTTGAAGCAAACTTGCTCACGGACAGGGCTCGCTTTTCGGTCACAACCAACGACGCCGACACCTACGCCGCGATTTCGGTGAAACGAGCTCTTTAAAGTTATCTACCCAAATTTAGAGACAGTGATATTCGTGAAGTATTGCGGCATGGAGAAGAGCATCACTTACAATTCCATTTATATGTTGTTTCGTTACGTGAGCCAAAAGTATGAAAAATCTTCTCGTGGCATTTTAATAGGTTAAAATCAGTCGATTTTTTATACCTTTGCTGAGAGTTAAGACGGAATCAAAAAAGTAGGCTCGAGGAAATTTTTCACATAAAAACACATAGCACAATCCCACTACAAGGTTTCTAGGTTTGGTGGTATATAATTATGTTGCAAAAATCACCAAATAAAGAGTGGTGGTGTGCCTGCCAGCCGACTGTGTGCATGAAATGAGGAAGGTCACATCAAGTATTGTTACTATTATATCCTTTGTATGCAGTTGGACAATCTCCTACTCCGATCAGCTTTTGTGAAAATTATTCTTCTGAATCAGAAACCCAGGGTCAATTATTTATTGTGTATCGAGCGGCATGCGTATTCTATGTCATTCCCTCTCCGCACAATGTGAAATTGAGTGTTTTCGCATGATTAAAGTTTCTGTATCTGTTGTGCAGTTACTAGGAGCGAAGAAGGAACGGGAGATGATACAGACGCTTACAAAATGTACATGTTTAAACTGGCAATGCAGCGCACGCTGCTTGTGGATGCTGATTGGTGCTTGCCGAGTTAACAATAGAGCAGTAAATTCTCGTTACCATTTACACACCTTTTAGAAATTCTTTGATGAGATTTCTTTTTCATAAAGACTCATTGTTAAGCGCCAACAGCTATTCAAAGCAGTTTACAGAACTTCTTTTCTCCTACAGTGGACGCAGGAACGGGAATATTATGTGCACACTGTGGGTGATGAGATCGATGCTTACAATTCCCTTTTGAATATAGTAAAGTTTGTCACTAAAAATAACAAGACTTACGGACGAGACGATATGGTGTACTTTACAACAGGGTAAGTATATGGCAACAGGATAAAAAGTCCGGCTTGTTACAAATGCATTTTCGAAGCAGCGCAAAAAGACGTAGACTAAGAAGGTAGGAACAAAAAGCACTCGTCCTGTCTGTTAGTACTGCCTTAGCCTAGGTCTTTTCGCAGTGTTTCGGGGAGCCAGGGTACGTATATAAATTCCTGTTTACTAGCAGACGGAATATCAATTAACTAGGATGTGTACTGGGACTAAAGAACACATAGCAATAAATTAACATTAGCAATAATTTCAACAGTACTCTACGGATCGTTTAAAATCTGTATTGATTGCGTCGACGTCAGAAAAGCAGATTAAGTTGTGGGTTCACAGTCAAACAAGGCTTTCTTTGGAGTATGGACAGCAGAATGGGGGGTTGCTTATTTCATTTCCCCCCATTTCTAGAGACTAAAAGATTGCCAGGTTCAATTCCTTTGTAAGGAGGAGGAACGGAGGAAGAAGAAAAGGAAGGAGAGGCAGGAAGGTCAACCAGACGCGCGTCCGGTTCGCTATCCTATTGGGAATGAGGCATTAAAAGATAGGGAGATAGAAAGAAAAAAAACATATAAAAACACTGCTGCGTTCCATATTACTGAACGCAGGATCTTGGGCGCATCACGTTGCACTGTAGGTAGACGAGTAATGGTGCCTACTGAAGGCTTGCAAGTGTTCGACATAGACCATCCAGCACCTGTTGTACGGAGTGAGCGTATGGTTATTTGAGCTTGCCGACGAACATTCGAAGTGTGTCTAGGAGCGACTGAAGCACTATACCGATTGCTTTGTCTTCTGCAAGCAACTGGCCAGTCGTTAATTCAGTGTTCACTATTGCCGACGTGCACTGTGACTCTGCATGTCGGTGCGACTTCGGTAACGAAGGCCAAGCTGCGTCAGATGTATCCATGCCTTCCTTGGAGTTGTCGTTTACGCCGGCTGTCACCCATCCGAGGGACTGTGGCTTCGGCAATGTAGGCCGAGTGGGATTCGTGCCGGCCGTGAAGGGTCCGGTTGACAAGGGAGTCAGTGAAGCAGTGTGTTCAAGGGGCGCTGTAGGTGCAGGGTCATTGGTTTCCATGGATGAACCGCGGTGCCGCTGTCGCCGCTTTCTGATGGTTTCGGTAGCCTTGCGATGTGATGCATAGTCCCTTACCATTTGTCTAATAAAGCAATTTCCCTCGTAATTTTTGGTCACTCTCTTGAGAAAGCTTCGTGGGGTTCATTACAATTTGAACACTTCAGCATATTGTCTATACAATTGTCGGCGCGATGGGCGCAGCGAGAACACACTCGCCTATCTTGGCATACGGTTCTCCCGTGACCTAGTTTCATGCAGTTGTGAATATTCAGTGGTTTCGGCACAAAAGGTCTTACAGAATTTCGGAAGTGCCCCACCTGTACAAAGGGCGGTAAAGAAGTTGCCTTTGAAATCTATTTTCACGCAACGTGAGGTACCCAAACGAGCAACCTTGGCGATGATGGTACCTTCGTTAGCTGGTTTGATCAGGCCAGACAAGTCGGAGCTGGGAATCGCAGCGTCAACGTCGTAGATGACGCCGGTGACTACGTTGGAGCTCACTGGGATGTAGAAGCTGACGTTGATTCCATCCAGCGCTGTGACTTTTCGTAGTGTGTTCAGTGCGGTTGCATGTGAAATATCAATCGCCATGACGTTCTTATGCGGGTTCACCCGGATGTCGATTATTTCATGTGGCAGCAGTCTCTTGAGCACCGCCGAAACAGATTGCCTGTTCATGCGCGTCATGTTGCCGTTGGGGTCAACAGGAACGAATACGATGATGTGTGCCTCGGGCCTTCGCGGCGCTTCTTTATTCGGTGTGTTCGGGGATGAAGAGGCTCTGGTGTTACGTCTCTTCGCCTTTTGGCTCGCTACAAGTTCTAAGTCGTCGTCAGATGGCCCCTCGCCTGTCAGTGAGTAGACGTCAGTGTCCTCGCTGCCGCAGTAAAGGCCCCTCCGTTTCCTGGACGCGGCCGCCGCAGGACCTGGAAAATATCCGAAATGGTCCATGTTCATTCCCGATAAACGTAGCGGTAGACTTCAAGGGGTGCACATGTTACTGCGCAAAAAAGGCAAGGGACACTTGAAGAGCGTACTCCTAGGTAGGAACTTCGTCGTCTTTTCCAAACATTTCCACATTCTTTGCATCTACAATAGATGTAATAAATGTTCATTTCAGGATTATGCAAATCGAAAGTTGTCAATTAAATTACTCACTTGAACTCTGGAACTTTATGATGCAATGTTTACTATTAGTATAACAATGAGTTCGAACTCATTCGCTTACATGCCTAAGCCTCCATGCGAGTATTTAAATCAGGTAAATCATGACCGAAGCAAGTACCAGTTTTGGAGTGAACGCTTAACTCGAGATATGCCTATATGTTGTTTGTAAGCAAAGAGGTACATATTTGTAGAAATAACTTTAATCGAAAGGTGGACCCCATGCGCCATTTAGAATGGACGTTCATTAAATTATTTATTATGGTACTACATATCGACCGAAGGTCCTCGCTGTAGAGGGGGGGGGGGGAAGGGTGTTAACAAAGAAGGAACAATATCATTAGTTGCAAGGTTAATGTATCATGAGCAAACGCTCTGAAAGCAAACATACGAAAATGTGATCACATTGAAAGCAGAGTTAGCAAGTATGAATAAGCGCTGTTCGCTAGAACAATTAGGCCGTTTTATCGCAGCTGCAAAACCTGCCATTACTCGACATCACGACATAAGGCAGTCCCTTTCTTTGTTTTATGAAGGGGAAACGATAATTGATGTACTTTTCTACGAGAAGAAATTTCTCAACTTTTTTTTTGTACTGCGGATGCCATTGTGACACGAAAACAGGTGGTTTTAAGAAATCAGGGCGGTTAATGGTGGCATTATTCCGATCATTGCAATTAAACTCTGAGCATTTATATATGGTACGGAAGACATCCAGTATTTCACAACTGGGCAGGTTTTTCGGAGTGGTGACGCTAGCTTTATTTTGATACTAGTTAGTTAAAATCCACCCATCATTATTTGGGATAGATCTTAGTTTATTTTTGAAAAAGTGTTTACTCAGAGCCCCATACTACAGCTGCATATTTGAAGATATATGCATCGATTCCAGAGAAACACACGCCAAAAATTGCATGCACCAAGATACGCCCCACGAAATACAAAGAACAATGCCCCCCACTGTAGAGGGACACTAGCACTGACGCAGATTACATACCACTATTCCTCGAGTTCCGATGAGGCAGACTCCTTGTTATTACAGAAAAGTACATTAACACACTGGCACACTTGTGCTGTGACGCAAAGCACGACTCTCCGAACAAGCCATTTTAAACCACTTGGCAACGTTGCACCAGGCGCGCATAGTCGCTTTAGACAGTGGAATCCTGGACGTGCACCTCACCAACCTTGATTCTCAGGAATTTTGATTCGACGAGCGGTTATCCTCTTTCTGTTTGTGAATGTACAATGAACGTAGCAATGTTATTAAATGCGAAACTTTCTTACCGACCGAAATGTACCTTGATCGTTTCTATCTATCTATCTATCTATCTATCTATCTATCTATCTATCTATCTATCTATCTATCTATCTATCTATCTATCTATCTATCTATCTATCTATCTATCTATCTATCTATCTATCTATCTATCGGGCCGCCTACGTCCTGGTACCCTCGTGACCACCCAATTAATTGGGGTTGGCCAAAATAGGCATGGGAGGGTTATATTGTTTGACCAATATCCCTCGCTGGTCATCACATGAATAACATCACAATCCCGTCACGTACGCCGTCAAACCCTTTCCTCCAGGCACGTGTGGCACCCAACCGCATACCACGGGCCATGGTATGCGAGTATGCGCCACAGGTGATTGACAGTTTATAGCAAACCTAGGAACAGTGAGAACAGACATTGGTAATTTTAATGCGAGAGGATTTAGAAAAAAAGCCGGCAGATCCCACGCACTGTGGGAATCGATGTAATGCGAAGCAGCCAGGAAGGAGCAAATCATGCTTTACATAATTTGCATGTCATGTTTTACATGTTACGACCTGTCATTTATGTTCGTGATACAGTCATGTCACTCAATACCAAATTTGGTGTATCTCAAGCTAACGAAACGGCCGCGAGCACGCCATGAGCGTGGCATGCAAGTCATGTCGCACATGACAAGTCATGATTTCCATATTACCACTGGTCATTTATGTTCGTCATACATTCATGTCACTCAATACCAAATTTGGTGTATATCAAGCAAACGAAACGGCCGTGAGTGTGCCATGAGCGTGGCGTGCAAGTCATGTCGCGCATGACAAGTCATGATTTCCATATTACCACTTCTCATTTGTGTTTGTCATACAGTCATGACACTCAATACCAAATTTGGTGTGTATCAAGCAAACGAAACGGCCGTGAGTGTGCCATGAGCGTGGCGTGCAAGTCACGTCGCGCATGACAAGTCATGATTTCCATATTACCACTTCTCATTTGTGTTTGTCATACAGTGTGACACTCAATACCAAATTTGGTTTATATCAAGCAAACGAAACGGCCGTGAGTGTGCCATGAGCGTGGCGTGCAAGTCACGTCGCGCATGACAAGTCATGATTTCCATATTACCACTTCTCATTTGTGTTTGTCATACAGTCATGACACTCAATACCAAATTTGGTGTATATCAAGCTAACGAAACGGCCGCGAGCGCGCCATGAGCGTGGCATGCAAGTCATGTCGCTCATGACATGTCATGATTTCCTTATTGCCACTTGTCATTTATGTTCGTCATACAGTCACGTCCTTCAATCCCAAATTTGGTGTATATCAAGCCAACGAAACGGCCGCGAGCGCGCCATGAGCGTGGAATGCAAGTCATGTCGCTCATGACATGTCATGATTTCCATATTGCCACTTGTCATTTATGTTCGTCATACAGTCACGTCACTCAATACCAAGTTTGGTGTATATCAAGCTAACGAAACGGCCGCGAGCGCGCCATGAGCGTGGCATGTAAATCAAATCATGTTTTTCATGACATGCACGTCATTATTTGCATATTACCACCTGTCAGTTATGTTCGTCATACAGTCACGTCACTCAATCCCAAATTTGGTGTATATTAAACTAACGAAACGGCCGCGAGCGCGCCATGAGCGTGGCATGTAAATCATAGTTTTCATGACAAGTTAGTCATGATTTTCATGATATGACCAGCCATTTAGGTTCGTCATACAGTCATGTTATGTCATACCAAATTTGGTATAAATCCCATTAACGATACGGCCAGGAGAGCACAAAGTCGTAGGCGGCTAGATAGATAGATAGCTAGATAGATAGATAGATAGATAGATAGATAGATAGATAGATAGATAGATAGATAGATACGCTCAAAGTCGTCGAAGTTCGCTAAGAAATGCTTCGCATTTAAAAAACTGACATCCGCAGCGTTGACCCAACGAATGCGAAGAATAAATGTCAGGGTCCCAGCAGGAATCGAACCCAAGCGTTCTGCGTGGCACTGAAGTATTCTAGCACAGAGCTACGCCAGGTCTCGGAAGTGCTTTTGAAAAAGACCCTAATGTTCGTGAAACGTCAATTGCGGTTGCAGTGCTGGCTATCTAATTTTAGAAACATTACATATGTACTCCCACGATACAGCCGTCACGTCGGGATCACGTGAGTAGTAGTTAAGCGCCATCCACTGAAGTTGATTTATGTAGCACTGTCATGAGCTAACATCCTCGCGAGCACAAGAGCTACATATCAGCTTACCGATTCTGGTGTTGCGAACACCCATGTTGCTGTTGGCATCGTTACGCAACTGAAAACAACTGGTTATATAAAACATATGCGACTGTTCAACAGTGTACGCACAATGCTGTTTGTAAAGCATTTGTACATATCGTTCACGTCATGTCGTAACGTTTCGCTCAGTAACAAAAAATTACAACAGTCACCTTCCCTTCGCATGCTTCGCATAACATCGATTCTCATGGCACGTTGGATCTGCCGAATTTCTATCTATCTGTCTAGCCGCCTACCTTTTAGCGCTCTCGTGGTCGCCATCTGAACTTCGTATGTACTAAAATTTTCACAGGAAAATAGTAGAATAATGAAAACGCGATACACAGCTATCACGTCTGTCATTAACATCAGTAACCTGACTTGCCCATCACGTACGTCATAATACTCTTTGGCCCAGTCACATGGGGTTTATAACCGCTTTTCACGACCCTTCATATACGGGTATGTGCCACAGGCTACCCATAGTCTGTATATTTATCAACTCAGGGACAATGAGAATAGAGTTGAGATTTGAACGCGCAATCGTGAAGGCGGTCGTATCGCAGACAACCCGGTGGCTGCATCGGTTGCGTAGTCGATGAAGAAAATGTCCCGATCTAAGGGAAGAATTAAAGTCACAGTTTCACCACTTGGGTGAAGTGATGAATGGGGTAGCAATAAATAAGAATATCACACGATGAACGACATGCGGTTCGGTACTTGCAGCGCGCCGCTGTAGCACAACGAGCGAGGAGGATACAACTTTATTTAAAAGAAATTGTTCAGGGGTTTGGAGCTGGCCGCTTGTCTGCGGCGACCTCCTCTGCCCATGGAACGACGGCTTTTTGCAGTTCTACGTCGGGGGGACCGTATTAAGGTCTCCCATGTCGCTTCTGAGGGAGCTGGCAGAAGCTCTCTGGGTGGGGGAAGCCCCTCGCATTCCCAGAGGATGTGACGTTGGTTTGCTATGGCATTTTTATCACAATTTTTGCATACTGAATCAACCTCTCCGCCTGTGAAAAGTGCCAAGCGGTGGGGAGTGGTTAGGGTGTTAGGTTTGAATTCGGCGGAGGACAGTGGCCTGCGCTCTTGTAAGGTTGCTGTGAGGTACGGGGTACAATCGCCTGTCAGCTCTGTACATGGTCGTAAGGTCGCTGTAGGAGGTCACTGCCTCTCCTGTCGGTGGGCCCGGTTCCAAGGAAAGTGCGACCCGGTTTGCTAACCCTCGGGCCACTTTATGTGCCTCCTCGTTACCTGGGTTTCCCGAGTGAGCGGGGACCCAAACCAGATTGATTTTGGTTCTGTCGTTTGGATTGAAATTTCTCAGGACCTTGGCTGTATTTTGTCCCACACTTCCCCGCATAAAACTGAGAATAGCGCTTTTAGAGTCGCTAAGGACAGTGTGGGTACTAGGATTCATGATGGCCAGTGCTATGGCCATTTCTTCGGCCTCCTTGATTGATGCGGCTCTGGTTGAGGCCACATTTATGATTTTGAATTCTCCGTCCACGGCACTCAGGGTGTATGTGTTGTGTCCCTGGTTGGCGGCATCGACGAAGACCGCGGTTTGGTCTTGGTTGTGTTTTTCGCTTAAACTAAGAGCTCGGGCTTTTCTCCTGGCGTCGTGTCTGCCCGACAGGGTGTTTTTGGGTATTGGTTTGATTTTTAAGTAATGCCTGATTGCGGGAGGTAGGGGCGCCCTGCCTCCCGTGGTGTGTATGGGCTGAATTTTCAGTCTATTCAGGATATGTAGTCCCGTCATCGTGTCTGATAGCCGTGTTATTTGTGCTGTTTTGCGCGCTTCGATCAGCTCCTCTAGAGTGTTATGCACTCCTAGTTGGAGGAGCTTCTCGGTGCTAGTATAAATAGGCACGCCTAGGGCCCATTTGTACGCTTGTCGAATTATAGTATCAATTTTATCCTTGTCTGATTTCCTCAGATGATAATAGGGGAAGGAGTAGACTATGCGACTGATTAAGAAGGCCTGAATAAGCCTACACAAATCCATCTCCTTCATTCCTCTGTGTCTGTTCGCTACTCTCCTGAGCAGTCCACCAATTTGTTTGGCAGTGTTCTGTAATTTTGCGAGGGCTATGGTATTTTGCGTGTTATGTTGAATGAGCATGCCCAGCACTCCGATGGTCAGAACCGGAGGAACTGGGCCGCTTTCCAATACAATTTTTATTGGTGCTGGTTGTTGGTTCTCGGAGTCTGGCGTCTTTTTGGCTTATCTGCGTGTCCTGCCACGTGGTGGCGTCTGACGCCAAGTGTGCCCGGTGTTCTTTTTTTTCCTTGTACATCATGAGTGGGTACAGAAGTAAGGTCGAAGTCTGGATCCGTTGGTACATGATGCTTAGACAAAAACCAGGCAAGAAGACGGCGGACAAGGGATAGAAGTGACACACAACAACTGGTCTAACAACTGTGCTTTATTAGCTAACAGCACCTCCCAGGAGAACCAAGGCGCATGCGCTGCTCACGAAAAAAACCCTGAGCCCCCCCCCCCCCCTCCCCCCCCCCCCCCAAAAAAAAAAACAAAAAAAAAACCGAAAAAGCGGTCGCTTGAAGGCCGACATTCTACCGCCAGAGTGGCGGGAACTCATATTCCTTCTGTAATAATGAAATGGAAGTGGTGGTGACACAATCGTCACGGTGCAAAAGTTGATATGATACGCTTAAAGAGTTGACACGCTTCAAGGATTTGATACGCTTCAAAACTGTGGGTACAGAAGGGGGCCATTTTTCATGCGCGTCTCCAGAGCAGTTTTCAATTTGAAAGAAAACGTAGGAGCGTAGCGTGAGAGAAAGCACGCTCACGCTCCTCCGAGATCTGTGTACCGCGAGCGGTAAATGGTTCATATGAATAGCTCGCCGTTATACCACCCACACAAGCATGGCGCGTTGCTGTGTTGGCTAGTGCACCAGGCTGCGGAGCGAGGGGTCACTGTCACGTGCTTTAGAATTTTTTTTTATTAATTTATTTTTATTTTTGCCTTTTTTATATATATAAATATATATACATATCCTGGACATGACGAGGATGGCGACGGTGACGGCGACGGCAAAAAAATCACGCCATATTCACGAAGTGAATGATGATGAGTAGGCGAAGCTCGATCGTTTTCATCCATGGCAGAAAGAGAATGTGTGGTCTGGAACGCGCTTATACTTCATGGTCATCAGCGTCATCGTCATCGTCATCACGTGCAGTGGGTACATTTTACTACACTGGAACGCGCTTATACTTCATCGTTATCAGGTGTAGTGGGTACATTCCACTATACTGCGTCATCGTCATCTTTATCACGTGGAGTGTGTACATGCCACTATACGTGGCTATCTAGTCCACGGCTGGGCAGTATCGAAGATACATGTATCAGAGATACTATCTTAGATACTCTTTGAGTATCTTGTATCTGTATGGCGATACGTCTCGCAAGACGAGTATCTGTATCTGTATTTCCGATACATTCAATAATGTATCGTGTATCTTAAGATACAAGATACTTATATCGCAACACTGCCGTGCGAAACAATAACCGCTGACTGAACTCCGCTTCTCATGCTGGTACTGGTGCCACACTGCCACCTGAATAAAGCTACGGGCAGTGTCATAATTTTATCCTTCCGTCACAGTCCACCAATGAGGGCAGGCGATGAGGTGTGCGCGTCCCTTTTGATGAGGTAGAGCAACATGACAGCGCTCGCGCAGCCTCGACAGAAATAAGCGCGCGAACATAGACGTTCGCGCGCTTGCCCACGTGCCTTTCGTTCTCTCTTTTTTAGTTGTGCCGGTGCCCTGACACTTACCCTTAACCACTTACCAGCGCCGCGTACCACAATGCGTGCGGCGATGATCGTACATATTATGATGCCGCCCTCCTGCGTGGTACTTCAGTACAAAATCTTAAGCACGGGGTTGCTTTGCATCTCGTGCCTTTCACACAACAACGTTTCGAAGGTTCTTGTGGATGTAAGTTTGAATTACATGCGAGTGACTTATGCACAAATAAGATTCTAGCTATAGCACCATTACCGATGCTAGATCTAATAAACCAAGCGTTTACCTATCAGACGATATCTTGGTGTACCGTATCGTTTTCTGCCTGCTATTTCTATTCAAAGAGCTTCTGAAAGCATATAATTGTTAGCACAAGTACTTTCTTAGTGGTCCTTCTTTTGCTTGCCATACATTACCTACCACTCTGAACTGCTTTTTTCTTGCGGTCTGGTGACTGCAATGTACCTTTTCTAAAGTGCAGCCAAAATAAGCTCTCTGTCTTATCCTTACTTTTAACTGCCTGCTTGATTTCTGCTACTGTTTACTGTTGTTTTTCTTGTTTAGGCCTCCTTTTTTTTCGCTATGACTACTTGCCAGGTAATCGGAGCCATAGGTGGCAATAGCGTGAATAGCGTCGCTGTCCTGCGACGGTGTGTCGCAGGACAGCGACTTCGAGTTACTTAGTTTTCTGGACACAAATTAGCCCAATAAAGAGTTTCGTCTCTACATCAGAGTGACTGCCGCTTTCTTCATAGTCACAACTACGTGTCAGTACAATAAGTCTGAGGCGTTTCTGGGGTGCACATGTTCTCTCGTTGAAGAAAAATTGATTGCATGTTTGTGAGTATGTAAATAACGAACGCTTTGCGCCTGCAGATAAGAACATTATGAAAAGTAATTGCAGTTCTGTGTGGTCTACGTATACACAATGCATCACAAAAAATGTTGCTACCAGCACTGTTGCTGCTGTATATCGGTGATTCGGTGTTGCATAAACGGTCTTTTATGGACATCGTAAAACTGCACACCATTATTTGCGCCATTGTGCGAAGGCTTGTTATTGAAGCTTGTGTGGTGGATGGTAACTAGATAGCTGGACGGTAAGCTCAGCAGCGACTCCCATCAATTACAGAAATAACAAGCAAGAACAGCTGTCGGCGAAGGGTCTAACAGCTGTCATGGTAAGCAGATAAAACAAACCCTAATGAGTTCTTTCGGAAGTAAACTAATGTACTTTGACCAAGGAGAACAATACTTTTCAGATATAGGCCTATACTAACAGACATTTTATAAAATGAAATAAAATTGGTCGCATTTAAGAAAGTTTCAAGCAGACCTTTTCGTGCATAGGCGTTCGCCACTACATTATGGGGGGTCTGTAACAAAAAAATTGCGAATGTATCGAAGTATATTAAGATACAATTGGCAAGTATCGTATCGGATACAATTGTTGCGGTAGTTTCTTGTATCTGTATCCCCAATACTTCTTGCCTGAGTATCTTTTATCGTATCGCGATACAATTTCAAAGTATCTTTGCCCAGCCCTGCTATCTACATACCTACCTACTACTACTACGACTACTACTACAACTACAGAGGAGGGACAGACCCACACCCTTAGGAGCTTCGCCCCTAAAATCAGCCGAGATTGTCCATATAATTGTATTGCAATAAAACTCGCGTCTCGAGCTGAAATGGAGCCCGGGCATTTAGCGTGAAAGTGAAATACTTTACCACAGAGCCACGCCCGTGCTTCATACTGCTTATGAAAAAGCCTCTTACAGGTTCCATGTCAGAGAAAAGGTAAAAGTGGTATTGGCTATCTGCTTTTAGAACAATGTAGTAAAGGTTGACTACGTAAGGTATGGCCGAGCCTTCCTCGCATACGACGATGACCGCTACTCATGATATGCACGGCATCGCAGCGCGGCGTGTACTTTGGAGCGATAAAGATGGCATTGCTGCTGCGACGTAACTGCGGGCGTTACGTCTGATCATAAGCTACCATCTAGAAGCCAGTATTGTCGCCAAAAATTTTTAACTATCGTGCACAAGCGGCACATTTTTTTGTGCATGTTCACCGTATGACTGAATTAGGTTGCGAAACGGGTGAGTACAACTGCACGCCCGAAAAGCAGGTGCCCCAAAATAATTTTTTGCAACTTCGTTCCAACACGTGGCGCTGACAGAAAAAACGTCGTCGCTGCGCACGACAGATAAAGATTTGGGGGGCTGTACAGTCGACGTGCCTGGCAAGCCCATGATATACATCGAACCGCGAACAAGGACGCCGATGTACCTCGTAACAGTTGACTTCAAGCAAAAATTCGTTTCTTATCCTAATGTAACCAGAAGCTGCGACTCACCCATTGCAAGGGACATAAACAGAAAAAAATGACTTGGTTTATATTGACAAATTTCACTCTCAGAAGTCTAATGCCATATGTTTCACTATCAAAAGTTCATTATTAGCGGAGAAAATCAAGGTTGAAGTTTCATTTTTAAATTTCGCGCCGAAATATCCGCGCGTGACGTCGAAAATTTCAAAAGGTTTTTTTCGTATTTTCGGGACATTGGCTCGATAAAATTTTCTGAAACTTCGTATGCTAGGTCTCTGGCTCCCAGAGATGACAATGAACTCCATTTTTATCGACTAGAAGATACGAAGGACCCAGTAGACGCCTTCAAATTCTATGGCGTCACGGTGTTTGGTGCGGGAATCTCAAGGCCACTATCCGAAAGTGACATACATATTGTCACAGAAAATGGAGTTAATATACCCAGTGTTGACACGATGAGGGTACTTGGCTTTTTTATAGATGCAAGTGGCGGGAATCACACGGCCCTCAAGAAAATTATCTGCAAGACAGAGAACGCATACCGGATGATCAGGCGACTTGCAGGGAGACAAAAAGGCATGAAAGAGGACAATCTCATCAGGCTGATTAACTCTTTCGTATTATGTCATATTTCATATGCGGCTTCCATGTATAACTGGACGCAAACCCAACTGAAGAAGCTCGACGCGGCGATCAAGAAAGTCGCCAAGAGTGCGCTGGGTCTCCCGATTCGCACCAGCACTCAAAAATTGCTCAAGTTAGGGGTACACAACACGACTATGGAAATCGCGGAGGCTCAAGAAAGATCACAAATAGCAAGACTCTCTACAACTAGCACGGGGAGATCTATCCTCGATAGAATCATGATCAACCCTACCATCGACCAGAAAACATACACCAAGGTACAGCACGATTTTGCGGAAAGCATAATCGTAGCTCCGTTGCCAAGAAATATGCACCAAACCTTCAACATCAACAGGAGGGTAGCACGGGCTAAGGCTTTATTGAAGAAATTGGATAAAGGGGGGCAAGGGGGCTTGCTTTGTCGACTCAGCCGCATATAAGGACCGAACTAAGTTCACAGCAGTGGTAGTAGACCACCAGGGCAGGTGTACCAACTGCGCCACGGTTTAGACTTGCAAACCGGAAATCGCTGAACAGGTTGCCATCGCGTTGGCCCTGACGGACGATCGATACACCGAGATATACAGCGACTCAAAAGCATCCATCAGAGCCTTCAGCAGAGGCAGGATCGCCCCACAAGCCGCTAGGATAATTAATAGAAAACAGGCAAATGATACACATTATATATATTGGTTCCCAGCGCACCTTGGCTCACTCGATGACATTACCATCAATCCAAATGAATCGGCCAACAGCGTTGCCCGCGAACTTACGGACCGGGCCGCTTTTACATATGGCTTTGATTCAGCTGGATTGGAGAATCTACACAGGGATACGCCCACGACATATAACGAAATCACCAAACATTATTACCTGGGAAGGAGAGAGTTTGCACCCCCTCACATTAGACTAAACAGAGCACAAGCGGTCACACTTAGACAATTACAGACACAGTCTTATTATTCACCGGCACAGACAAAAGAATGGTACGACATAAAAGATATGGATGCTATTTGCAAGGCATGCAAGAAAGAAGTATACACGCTTGAGCATATGCTCTGGGAGTGTGGGTCGCTTGGCCCTGGCATTTCCCGGGAACGGTTTACAGGGGTGATAAAGTCGCACGATCATATCCCCCCAAGTCCTGGCTGTCCAGTACGCCCATGACAGGGCTAGGAGGCTTGACCTCCCGGTCCCGACGTGGGATTTGCCAGGCAGGTGGCAACACCCTGTACAGGACAACAATAAAGTTCTTTCCATCCGTCTCCATCCGCATTTTCTTTTCGGGCGTTTTCACGCTTACCAAGCGTCGTGTGACCGTCAGAGTGGTGTTTTCGGCATTGTGAAGTTGTACCTTACTAATACTACGCGAAAAATTGTTTTACTCCTCAATGTCCCTTTAAATCGATTCTCATAATGCATCGGATTGGCCAGAATTGTTTAATTCCACGCATATGCGTTCTCCGCAACATTTCTCTTTTTTTGAAGCCTTAATCCACATACCACTATAGCAAATCGGGTGCGCACCCGCTTGACCTACCTGCCTTTCCTTCGTTCGCTCCTCCTCCTCCATCCGCTTTTCTTTAAGAGGTCGGCGAGGAAATGGAATAATTGCGTTGCCTAATAAAACTTGAATAACACATCTCGAGCTAGTTGGTTGTGCAGCGCCTGTGTCTCGTCTATTCTCTGTCCGTCCTTGTCAAGTGTGCGCTGTTTTCGCCTAATAAAAAACGTTCCTTCCAATAGGTATGACTTGGCTGCCATATATATCAACGGAAAAGTGACAGGCCTCCAGGGTGAGTGTGTTTATCGTTACGTGAGATCGAAACGCGCTGCTGCTTAATAAATACTGGCTATCTTTCTGACTTCCATGCGGAAATTTTTTTAAAGCTTCGTCCTGTGTGTGGGCGTAATACATGGGTGCATGATTTCGGCTGGTCTACGTGCCCGGTGGTTCAACAAAATAAATATATTAGTGCATGGTACACATAATTCTTCTGATATACTTGTATATACCATTCCCCAGAAGGTTGCTGTAGAATGAAAAATATTTCAGGTGAAAAACATACAACACATAAGTGAGTGTGGAAAGATATATTGGGGGGACCCTTAAGCTTCGCCTTTAAGAGTTGAACCGCGATAGCGATATCCTGTCCCTACTGCGTACTTCAATCACTTAGTACATACTATGTAAAGGGCAGCATGCTTTAAACCACGAGCAATTATGCGCGTGAATTGTTTGCGAACTAGGTATGTGCCTACAACGGGGTCACAATGTTGTGATATTCACATTTTCTGAGGCTCGATGGCAATTGTACGCTTGTACGACGCGTTATTACAGCGATATTACATGTTGTATTGTGACGCCTGTATACAGGACGCGTGTGTTTGTAAAGCAAGCGTTTTTTTTTCACTGCATTTCCAAGCAGAGGAAGTTATTTTTGATGTATAACCAAGCAGACGCTTGGGTGTGTTATAGAATACCTGCTTGACACGCAGACGGCCTGGGGTTCGATCCTCACTCAGATCCGATAATTTTTATTATTTATTTTATTTGCAACTTTCTCGATTTTTTCTGTCACAGACAATATGATGAATTTTCGCTCACAACCAACGACACCGACACCGACGCCGACGCCAGAATTTCTGTGAAACGAGCTCTTTAACTCTATCGCGTTAAAGCTTCTTTCATACAGCTACTCCTTGTCTTAGCAGGGTCTAGGCATCATTTTTTTCTGACTTATTTTCTGTACAAAGTAATCGTGTTTTCTAATTGCATGTCAGAGTGCACGTTGTGGTCGGGCGAGTTGGGGAGTAGCGAAGTGAACATGAAACATCCGTAAGGGCTAATGGCTAAACGGATGCATCTTTAATACTGTGGAGCCGTATTAAATGAGGCTTAGAGATAGTAAACAAAACTGAGTTAAAACGAATTTATTTGAGGGCATCTGTTTGGTTGCTTCCCCCCCCCCCCCCCCCCAAAAAAAAAGAGAAAAGCTACATAGTGATAATTATCACAAGGTGAATGAGCTATATCAAAAATCAAGAAAGGAGGCAAAAATTTTTTTTTCTAGAACTGAGGAACAGATAAAGATGAAACAGTAGGATACTAATTGAAAAAGCAAAGGATGTTTAGCTGTGGTCACCGCTTGGCGGACACGCGGATGTGGCATGATGACCGTACACTACAGTGAAATGTTCACATGCTATCTCGTATACGACTCCCCTCGGTAAGCTTTGGTGCAGAAACTTCCAGACACAGACGAGATATTGTGCAACATTCCACTAAAGTTACGCTTGGTGCATGAATTGAAAGCAACTTGCACAAAGATATTTTGTTATCAAAAATGAAAGATCAGGGAGGACGTCCTTACGCCAACCAGCCACGAAATGAAGCCGGTGCTGCGTTGGGCAGGCTGCACATCGGATCACTGCTTAACTGCGTCAATAATGTTGACACTTTCCAATGGGTACAGAGATATACCTCGTGTTGCGCTGCTTGATATGCAGTGGTGGTCTGAACTTGACGCAAGTCTCGATTGAAGGAGAAGTACTGGGTTTAACAGAGAGCCACGGGAAGCATTCTGTTGAAACAGGTGGTTGTCAAAAGTCGACTAATGTGCCTTATGTGGCCCTTTTGTTCCACGTAATATTAACGAGCCAGGAATATATAACATGAATGTAGCAAAGATAGCATACATACAAAGTGTCAATTAGTCACCACATATTGTTTCCTTGTTTATTATTTTACACGCGCATACACAATGATTAGGCGTTCGTCATGTCACTTTATTTACATGCGCTCGTAATTATCCCTCCAGGGACAGTCATTCCTTCGGAATCATAGGTCTCCAATCATAAATCTCGTATCGAAAGCGATGTGCGCTACTCGCTTTTCATAATTTGGCAGAGAAAAATACATGTAGTATAAGTGCGGGTTAACAGGGCGTGCTGGGCTGTTCCTTGCATCATCAGAGATATCCATGTACTCGTCAGAAGGCATGAAGGTGCACGCACAAGAGAAATACGTGCGAAGGCTAGTGACCCGTAGCAGCATTAAGGTGATGATGGAAAATTCAGAAACTTTTATTTGTCTCGGAACTATTGCCACCTACATCATTATTATATACAGCACACAAAATACCAAATCATTTCCACCGGGTTTGTTGTGTACACATTATTTTTTTTACCTAAGAGATCATCGACAGATTGAGGGCCATGGTTTACGGCATGTGGTTCGGTAACGATGTATTTTTTTCTCTGAGCAATGGGATTCGCTTATACGTGCCTCAAAACTGCCTGAATGAAACATACTGTTTTAAGAAAACACACAAAAAAACAAAGAAAAAAACAAGTGGACCGATTTATATCGAAATACAGAAATTGACTCAGGTGAAGAACTAAGAGAATGAGTGAAGTTGTTGCAGGTACGACTGTTGCGATTGTCTCGTGTCTGTGTTACTCAGGCCACCTTTTCGATAAAGGCAGCTGTCTACAAAATCTCTTCGAAATACTAATCCTGAGGTTAGCTTTTTGCAAGCCTTGTACGTCTGCGACCTTTAACGCGATAGCGTTAAAAAGCTCGTTTCGCAGAAATTCCGGCGTCGGCGTTGGTGTCGGCGGCGGCGTGTTTGGTTGTGTGCGAAAAATCATCATCTTGTCCGTGACCGAAAAAATTGAGAAAGATGCAAATAAAATATATAAAAAAAATTTGATCAAACCCAGGCCGTCTGCGTGGCAAGCAGGTGTTCCACCACACGGCTATGCCTCTTCTTGGAAATACTGTGAAAATAACTTCCTCTGCTTAGAAATGCAGTGAAAATAACTTCCATGCTTCGCAAACGCAAGCGTCATTTATATAGGCATCCTTGAAGCAGCGCTAAAAGACAGAGACTAAGAAAGGTGGGCGAACACACAAGACGAGCGCTGACTCGCAACTGAAAAATTTATGCAAAGATGCAAAGCCACTCGGGAGGTGATAGAAGCCTTTCACATCAAAAGAATGGGCGACACATGCGTCAGTCAAGCTTATTGGCATTGACGAAAACAGAGTTTTCCATTTCTGCTGAGCACGTGTTCCGTTAAATAGTGCTTTGATAGTGACTAGATAACCCCTTTGCTTGTGCACACGTTTCGTCCCCTCGTCTTTTCATTTTTCTTGTTTTATTGGATGATCTTTCCAAATAAATTTTTCAGGTTGCGAGTCAGCGCTCGTCTTGTGTGTTCGCCCTTTCTTAGTCTCTGTCTTTTAGCGCTCTTCAAGGATGCATATGTACCAACTAGCCCATCTTTCTATCCTGTTGTTTATATAGGCGTCGCAATACAACATGTAATATCGCAATAATATTGCGCGGTACAAGCGTACATTGCCATCGGGCGTCAGAACATGTGAATATCATAACGACATCGTGGTTCAAAGCCGGCCACACATTACAAAAGGCACACAGGCTGCTGCGCGTATTCCCTTAAGACCATGTAGTGGGTGCGTAGCAAGTTCGAAAACATTTCGCGCGCGTAATTGCTCGTGGTTTAAAACATGCTACTCATTACATAGTATGCACTAAGTGATTGAAGTACGCACTACGGACAGGATATCGCTGTCGCGTTCAGCTCTTAAAGGCGAAGCTTAAGGGTCCCCTAATTTTTTTGAAAGAACAAATAATACCGGTCTTTTGTGTCCTGCTAACAATAGCTGTTATGTTAACCAGCAATACTCAGAATGTTTCTATATGCAGGATATGCCTTTGCTGCGTCTGCTTGTACGGACAACCGGGAGCAGCTCGGTGAGGACAAAGCACATACGTACATGGGGATTCGTATCATGACACACGAAATTGCGCACACGTAAGTTGCGTTCTTTTTCCATTAAGCATAACACTATCAGGTTTACTTGGTTGCCGACTTTTTCACGTGCTTCAACATGACAGGTTACTTCCAAAGAATACAGGCAGATTTGGCGACTTGGTACGTTTCCATGATTAAAATATATGCTGTTGTTACATGGCCTTTCACAGGTAAAAGTCAGTCCACGTGATTCTACGAAAAAAAAGCTAGTGGCAATCCCGATGATATTTTCAAAATCAGTGGTACTCAAATCGGGCAAAACTATTCAGTAGTCGTCTACCTACCTAAAAATACTGATGACTTCTGAGTCAGCTACCCGAGCATTAACAGGCTTGACAATTGCTAGCCTAGCGTCCGTTATCGGCGCATGCCTCAACCGTGCCGTAAGGAAACGAACGACTGTGCGCGTAACATTGGCCGTTTCAAACTATCCTAGTTTGCCTACGGCAAGTACAGTTAAGCGCCCACTATGCCATAATTCTTCGTTTTGCGAATCAGCGAGGGGTCCACTACGCATTCGTAAGGCAACACGGAAACCTACGCAGCTGCGCACAATGTTGATTCGTTTGCAGCTGATGATGATTAAATCAATCAGAACGCTTTTTAATGTGTGGGCCTTTAAAATACCCTCCCTGGCGCGAACCACATGCTTTCACGCCTGGCACAATTCTACGCTCCTACCAGGCATGACATTTACATGGTGTTTTTTTTTTTCTGAAGCAGTTTCAAGCAATACCGTAGCTCTGTGGAAGGACACCTGCTTGCCACGCAGGCTGCCTGGGTTGAATTCTTACTCGAACCAAAGGTTTTTAATATTTATTTTATTTTCATCTTTCTCGATTATTCGCTCACCCTAGAAGATAAAGATTCGTTGTTCAAAACCAACGACGCCGATACCGACGCAGACGCTAACACTGGAATTTCTGCGAAACGAGCTCTTTAAAGCTAACGCGTTAAAATTAGGTGCAAATCGGGGATCGCTTTTGGATATTTATGAACATAATGGCAAGGTATCAATAGAAAAAAAGTCAGGGATAAAATTCGATAAGAAATACAGTCGGGCAAAAATACATGCGGAACACTGCGTATGTCTACTTTGTGCATCCCTTTGTTTCCATCCAATCTATGTTTTCCCTTCTCTGCCATGAACAACCAGAAAATCAAATTGTATACACCAACAAATCTAAATTTTTTATAAACCTACGAAAGCAAAGCGGCATTGTTGGCAGTAATTGTCACATATTTGTTGTGTCGTACGCAGGTTAGGGTGCACGCATGACGGAACGAAAGCTCCGGGTATCGCAAAAGCATTTATACCGGACGCTGAGCGTTGCCCCTGGGGAGACGGGTACATTATGAGTTATCAAGAAGAAGACCACAGAAGCATGAAGTTCTCTGACTGCTGCCGCTATGATATTCGACAAATGTCATGGTAGGTACCCATACAGGCGAATCCCGCATGGTTGAGATTTGACACATATATATTGTGTAACCTCCTTTAATAGACAACAATCTGAAAAAGTCGTCTGAATTTTTTTAGTTGCACATTTTGTGACAAGGAAGCATAGCCATCATAATCATTCAGTCACTGAGATCCTGAAATAATTTCGGATTTTCCCGGTAAAGGCCACAAAGAATAAATTGCCCACCAAAACAGCTTGTTTCACTAGGATTACATGTTGGAATGAGCGTCAGAAACAAGATATTGCATATTAGAAATTCTTTGAACACGGAGTGTCGCTGGGGACCATATTTTGGCAAGCGGTCTTGTCTTCTTTAAGGCTGTAACTCGCAAGACAGACGAACCCACATGTGGAACAGACACCCCCAAGATTTTTTTCATCGCTCCAAGATTCCACCTACCCCTGGACTTCTAACTTAACGCGTGGCTAATACGACAAAATTGCTTTGTGATTTGCATACCATTTCCTGAAGGGACTATTGCACAATGAAGATTGCGGCATAGGAAATGCCACTCAACAACGTGTCGATTTCGAAACTCCTTTAGTTAAAATGTCAAAATATTTTCTTTTATAGGACAGTTGAAGGAGACTGCTTGCACAGAAACAACTCTCAAAAAATTCCACGTAACTGGTTAAAACGCTACCAATTACCTGGAGACTACTTGAGCCTAAATAGACAGTGCGAGATTGCGTACCCGTATCTGTGGAGAACATACTTCCTAGAGGTTCGTTGGAACAACTTTCTTTCTATATTGATGCAAAATTGCAATGAACCTGTACGAATTAATGAGTCTTGTTTCAATTGTTTCATTGAAGAAAATGGGTAAAGCGAGCTGCAAAGGCTACTGCTTTGTTCCCGGAGACCAGTACGAAGCTGCTGACCACCATTGGCATGTCTTACTCCTGGACGGCACTGTTTGCTGGGAAGATCCCAAATACGTACGACCAGAATTTGATATTTGTCTATATCATTTGTGTTGATTAAAAAGAAAAGGGGAATATTTCAGCAGACAGATGAGGCAATATTCTGCAGGTAGTCGTGCGCGACATTAATTAATTTATTTATATATTTATTCATTTATTCAGTTATTCATTTAATGCATTTACCTCTCTTGCCAAAGGGGTTGCAGAAAGCAGTGGTAAACAAAGAGAAGAGTACTTACGAGGTTTGTTCAAAAATAAACCGAACTTTTGCTGCAACATTTTAGTGCTAATTGCACAGAATTTTAAACATTGTCTCCCTCAATATCGACCCATATACATGTAATGCACCATCCGCATAGTTTCATCAATTTTGTGAAATCTCCATATAACCCTCTTTTGGGGAGGGCGTCAATATCTTGTCATATGGTCCGGAATCTCCTCTGTGGTTTGGAAAGGACAACCTTTCAATGTCCCTACGTACCTAGAATGCAAGGGATGGCGTACAATGGGGGGTGTGATATGTTCTGCTAAATAGCAGCGGTCAAGTAGTGGCGAGTGATTCAGTGCAACGCCATGATGCAGTATCGTGTTCTGGTGTTCCCAGAATTCAGGTATCTTACTGCGGACGCGGTGCATTTTTTAATATCGCTAGAATTTTCTAGTAGACTTGTTCTTTTACTACCTGACTGTGGCGCAAGTGCCTCATGGACAATGCTTTTGCAATAAAAAAATCATCGCCGATTACGATACTGCCCAATGCGAATTCTGAGCGCTACTTCGAGTTGGGGAAGGCCCACCGTATTTGAAGCTTTACCTTTCCGCAAGATATCGACTACGCCATAAATCATAATTTTAAAGCGATAGCAATTATATGGACACTCTCGGATGGTTTTCGCCGTCGGCGTTGGCGTCGCCGACATGTCTCGTATATGCATATGTATCTATATATTTATAAAAACCTCAAAGAAAAATAATTCAGAAAAATGTTTCGGACGCGCGGCATCGAACCAGGGACCTCTCGCTTTGCAGCGCGCGGCGCTAACCGTTCAGCCACGAAGGCGAACGTCCTTCAACGTTCAGACGGCGAGCTATTTATATAAAGCGAGTTTTCAGCGTGTTTTCAGCATTACCAGTGAGATGGCGCAAAGGCCGCGCTCGGCAGGGCTTAGCTGGGCGCCCCGGCATTCGTCGCGACGCGCGCTCTCAGGCGCTCCTAGTTCCGGCGCGCACTGCGCCCGAAGGTGGGGGGGGGGGGGGCAGATGCCCGTGGGCGCGCGCACTTATCTCACGGCGGTGGAGAATGGGGCTTTCGGTGGAACGGTAGCGTTGTAGTTACCGGGCGCGCGAAGGTCACATCGCTCGCTGCAGTCCCCCCCGTTTGCGAAAAGAGCACGCTTTTCAAACACAGCCAAGTAACAACTGTGACACTTGTTAGTTCGCGCTCGTCTGTACCTGTGAATACGTTTCGTGCGTCGTTTTTGGTTGAGCAGCGCGTTAAGTGTCGAGCTGTGAATGTTTTCAGTTCGCTCTCGTCCTGTGCGTCTTGTTTTCGTGCGTCATGTGTGCGTGAGCAGCACGCTGCACGTTTCGGCCTGCTTGCCATTCGTCGCGTGACATTCCATTTTGTTGCTATCGCATTCATTGCTTCGCCTTGTGGCGAAACTGTGACTTTTTTGTGAAGTGGGACAGCACCCACTACGCCATTAGTCGTCTTTCTGCGGTTAACGGAGATGCCCGCTGCACATATGTAACGTATCATGTGCACTCTTTTGAGGCTGCATGTGGCTGATGACGATGAATAATTATGGCTGAACGCTTTGCAGTGGGTGGTAAGCATTGGGCTACACACTCATTGCGGAATTAGCATTGTGTGATGAGGATGTGTGATGAGTGATGATGATGTGGTTATTTTCCTCTTCTGCCTCGATATATTACATAGGTTAAAGCGCTTCCTTGCCCGACATGACACCTGCATAGGGTTTTTCTGCGAATAAGTTTCTAGAACCACCGTGGCTGTGCGGTAGAATACTCGACTGACACGTTGAGGGCCCGGATGCAAATCCCTTTGTTCATGGGCATTGTCTTTCTCATTTTATTTTTCCACGTCTATCAGTTACTTTGTCATGTCTATCTGTTAAGTCGCAGACGGCGACAGCAACGGCTACAGTGACGCCGCTGAAGGGAGGAACGGGCATCCAAGAGCTGCGCTCTAAAAACGCAACCAACGTCGCCTTGATTGTTGACTGAATCGTGTGCTTTGCTTTCGAGAGAGGGGATGGTTTACCCATCCACTGCGAAGTCAATAACCTTATTTCAACAATATGACCACGAAGCACTTGTCGACGACCTAATGCAAAACTCTATAAAGTTTATGGAAAACATGCCACAAACACGTTGCTTTTCAACCTTCTTTCATTGTCATTTTGAAGCTGATCTGACGAGCAGAATGCGTACGTGCTCACTTTATTGGCTATAGCACACAAACGGAAGTCTTTCGTGGAGCCCTCATTGCGCCTACTTCAAGAAGAGACTGCTATATATTGTGCAGATATTGAAATCCATGTGCGGGAAATCATGGGGAACCTCTGTGGGCTCCATGCTATAGTTGAACAGGGCCCCATTTCTGGGACCATCGCGCTACAGCTTGCTGGTAGTGTCGAATGCTTGTAAAACCAATATTCTATGATTGGAGAGTTTGCATGGTCAGGCACTGCGTATTTGTCTAGGGCTGCCCGATGCGCTCCTACCTATGCTACAATTGTGCTTGCCAAGGATCATCCGGTCGGGACATGTACCATAGTTCATTGACTCAGGGCGCACATTCGACATAATTCCCGTGTCCCCAACCACCAGTTGGCCCTTCTACCCTCCGAAAGACCACGCGCTACGTTTTCAGACATCATAGTCAAGCATCTCAACAGCATTCCATCAGGATATACACCAGCTACGAGACTTTCGTGTCCCTTGTGGTGCCTCGACCAGCCGCAGGTACGCCTAGAAATTCCGAGTATCAGAAAGAAGAACCAACTAATCCAGACTGGTATTACAGCAAGCGACACTGATATTATTGCATAAGGCATAATCGGACCGAATGCAGATATATACGGATAGTTCGGTCTCGTCCAGCAGCTCATCAGGTGCAGCTGTAGTTCCGGCTCTGGCAATGACAATGGAATTTTAAGTGCCGCACACAACGCCGTCTACGACAGCGGAGCTTGCTGCTATGAGCAGCGGACGCTCAGATTTGTAGCGTTCAGGTACTTCAGTAGCGCTTTAGTTGCTACTGAAGTACCTGAACGCTACAAATCTGAGCGTCCGCTTGTAGACTGGATGTGCTCCCCCAAGTGTGCTTGTGATCCGGTGTATCGTTCTTCCCTCTCTTCTTCTGTCTCTCTTTGCCTCCCTTTTAACGCGACAGCGTTAAAGAGCTCTTTTCGCAGAAATTCCGGCGTCGGCGTCGTTGGTTGTGAGCGAAAAATCATCATCTTGTCCGTGACCGAAAAATCGAGAAAGATGCAAATAAAATAAATAATAAAAATTTACGGGTCCGAGTGAGGATCGAACCCGGGTCGTTTGCGTGGCAAGCAGGTGTTCTACCACACAGCCATGCCTATGCTTGGATATACTGTGAAAATAACTTCCTCTGCTTGGAAATGCAGTGAAAATAACTTCCATGCTTCGCAAACGCAAGCGTCCTGTATATAGGCGTCGCAATATAACATGTCATATCCCAGGAATATTGCGTGGTACAAGCGTAAATTGCCATCGGGCGTCAGAATATGTGACAATCATAACGATTCCATAGTTTAAAGCCAGCCACCCATTACAAACGGCACACACCTTACTGCGCGTATTCCTTTAACACCACGTAGTGGGTGCATAGCAAGTTCGAAAACATTTCCAACATTTGTCGCGCATAATTTCTCCTGGTTTAATCCATACTACCCATTACATAGTATGCACTAAGTGATTGAAGTACGCAGTAGGGACGGGATATCGCTATCGCGTTCAACTCTTAAAGGCGAAGCTTAAGTGTCCCCCCAATATATTCCTTATTCCTTCCCCCCAGTGCAGGATAGCAAATCGGACGTGCGTCTGGTTAACCTTCCTGCCTTTTCTTGCATCTATCTATCTATCTCTCTCACAGCAAATAAGGGTCAGAGCGAAACGCGACAAATGACAATTTGTTGTTTAAGCATGCCGCAGCGTGCTCTGTCAGCCAGTTAGTCATGCTATTTAATAGTTCGTTTTCGTTTTGAACACACTTCTATGTACAAAATGTAGCGAAAGCCACTGTAACCAGAGCAGTTCAAGATGTTCGTATCAGGCACGATAGCAACCGGGGCAGAAGGGTTTGTTTCAGTCGACAGTGGTCTTTGAGATGTAAATATGGTTGGCGCTTAGAGACTGTAGCACGACACATTACCGCGTCTGTCTAATGTTTATTTTTCAAATGCCACTTCATGTGGCTGCCGTCCTGACAAATACAACTGCTCTCGTCGAAACATCAACCTCAGCACCATTTTCCCTTGAAACAGCAGAAAATGTCGCGTTCGATAAAGACAATGTTCACTTAGTAGCTGCCCAAAATATGTGAAGTGGAACGGGCTTTTCGTAGAGTTTGCCACGGTATATGCTGCGGCGCTGGTGTCTATGGGAGCTGCAAGCATGGAAGTTAATCAAGCGTGGGAACGTACTCCGCTTGGCTTAAGATGGTCAGTGTAGCTAAAATGAGCAGTCAGAAACAGTAAATAGGGATATGAGAGAGTAGAATGAGCGAAAACAAAAACAGGGCTCAGCAGCTCAGAAAAGTGAAGTATGCCAAGAAGTTGAGCATAGTCTCAACTTCTGGCATTCAGGCAGCGCAGAAGCTATCAGTAAAGGCTTGTGCAATCTGAAGGAAACCTATCAGGGTTTAGGTGCAAGTGAATATGTGGGTTTCTTTATAGCATACTTTATAAACAAATCCCCCCTTTTCAAGACATCTTATCAACGGCCCTTACGGCCAGTTTTTGCGTTGTTGCTCGCAATTATCTGTCATGTGTGCCATTGTGAATTCAGATAACTTCTCACGATATCCAAGGAAACTC
>JALIZH010016352.1:0-31917 GCA_030522465.1 Rhipicephalus appendiculatus | reverse complement strand
GGTTGTGCTTCTCGACGCGACCAGGCCCATCGAGCTCTATTGACTTTTATGGACCAAACGGACCTTGCCACCCGTTTATAGACTCTTTTTTTTTTCGTATTTATGCGTGTCTAAGTCTTCGTCAATTTTTTCTTATACTTCCCTTCTTTCCTCTTTCTCTCCTGCTATCTCCCTCTCCTCTTTCTCTCCTCCTATCTCCCTCTCCTCTATCTCTTCCCTCCTCCCGAAAGAGTAAGCAGGCGTTGTGCCCCTCCAGGTGGCAGTTGCCAGCTTGCTCTCTCCCTCTTTCCTCTGTGTCCTTGTGTATCTGTGTATGCAAATCAAATAATAATAATTTCTTGATATCTAGCGCTAGTACGAATTCGTCGCTCGATCCTCTGTTTGGGTTCAGTACGTCATTTTGCAATAGGAGGAAAACATCCTGGTCCGATACATGTGGCCGGAAACCGAACATATTCATCGGCAGCAGACCCTCCCTCTCTACGTAGTCTGTCAATCTAGTCAATATTGTTTTTTTTTCAAAAAGCTTACCCAAGCATGAGGTAAGGGAGATTGGTCGGAGGTTCTTAATTTCTCTTGGTTTCCCTGGTTTCGGTATTAAGATGATGTTTGAGTCCTTCCATTCTACTGGAAGGTCTCCTCCATCTACCCATACCTTTTCATTAAAGAAGTCCGTCATTTGTCTGAGGGCCGCGTCACTCAGATTTCTAAGCATAGCGTTTGTTATTGTGTCTAGTCCTGGGGCGGTATTCTTTTTGAAGGACTGGGCCGCCACAAAAAACTCTTCAAATGTTATGGGCGCGTCTAACTCTGGTTGTTCATTACCTGCATATTTGTCATATACCACTTCGCATGTGTCCTGTCCGACATATAATTTCTTCACTTCGTTGATAAGTACTTCATTGTTACCTTCAAACTCATTCTCAAGAATTCTTAAAGCCCTGTTCGTCATTGATTTTGGTGCCCCTGGATCGATCATACTCCTCAGGATGTGCCATGTTTTTTTGGTTCCTAACGTCCCTCTAAGTGAGTTACTAAATTGCCTCCAGTTACTGTTATTTAGGTGACGTGCGTAGTCATTGGCTTCCCGCGACAAATGAGCTATTCTTATCTTCAATTTCCGATTAAGCTTTTGCTTCCTCCATCGCTTTGTGAGGCTTCTCCGCGCGTCCCACAAATGTAGCAGGGGCTTGTCGACTGCTACGATTTCCACACTTGTTTATATTTACTTTGCCACTTTCCTGTGCGCCTCCTTTATCTGTGCCACCCAGTTACCTAGATCTGTTATTTCCCCGTTGTCTCCTATGTTCTCCCTACATTTGTTCCAGTCACATATTGTCGCTTTCCCAATTCTTCTTGTCGTGGAGGCATTAACTGTTATTCCGAGAATGTAGTGGTCGCTTCCCAAGTTTTCTCCGAGGTGTGCCCATGTGACGTTTCCTTCAGAATTCGTAAATGGTAAGTCCGGTGACGTGTCTTTTGTTAAGCTGTTCGCGACTCGTGTCGGTAGGTCTGGTTGTGTAAGTTGACACAGATCATACCTTTCAACAAGGTCTACGAGGAGTTTGCCCTTGGGGCTGTCCTGCTCATATCCCCCAATTTCTGTGTGGCGCATTAAAATCCCCCATGATAACTAGCCTGTCTTTCTCTTTCAATAAACCCATCGCATGCGCTATAATGTTCTCAAAGTTGGCTCGCCTCTCTTTAGGTGGGCTATATATATTGAGCCCCACTGTTTTTTGGTCCTCCACGTTTTCGGAATACAGTTTATCATGGAATACCAACTAGCTCCCACACCTTGTTAAACGTTTTTTCGGGCCACACTGTTATTATCTGGTGTTGCACTGCCTCATTGCTCACGTAGATGATACTCAACACAATATCCTTCTTGGTAAATGTCGCCACTTGTGGGTACTTTGGGTTGACATGTCTTATGTACCCTCTCAGATTTATCTGAAATTTGCCCTACTTCCTGAAGGCAGATTATATCAGGAGGGATTGGAGATGCTCCAATAAAGTGTTTGAAATGGTCAAGTTTTGTTCTCAATGAGCAGCAATTCCACTGCCATATTTCCATTTGCTTGGTATTTTTATTATTACGGTGTCTAGCCATGATTGGTATTCTCGGAATTTGTTATTCCAATTTCTTTAGGTTGTCTGCTGGGGGCACCCAGGGCTCTGACTACAGCTCTTCTGCGCCTGACTCATGCCGCTTATGGTGCGTTCCATCTGGCCTAGTTTGGCAAAAACAAGTTGAATTTGTTGGACAAGGAACGCTATCGACGGTGTTTGTCGTTGTTGCGTTGCCACGGGCTGCTCAACGGGCTGCGAAACAACAGGCCTGTTCGGCGGACTTTGTGTGTTACTCGACTGGTTTAGTAGTGACTCCAGGCACGCCATTCTAGACTTAAGCTCCTGTAGATCTGTTTTGAGTTGTCTGTTCTCAGCCACTCCATGGGAGAGGTGCCCATGGAATGGAACATTGTTTCAGACCTCCCTTAAGTGCGATACATCCATTAATCATGGTCTCCAAATGGCGATGTATTTTTTCTTTCACGCCGAATCGCTGTCGCGAAGAGATCGTTTAATTCTCGTTATTTCTTGCGCAGCGTTGATGGAACAGACTGGGTGTCCTCCGAAAATAGCATAATTTGCAGCAGGTATTTCGTTGGCAATGCTAAGGCCAGTGAACAGGGGCACCCAGCCTACCACCCACCGATTTTTCCATCACCTTAAAGAAGGCTGGAACAGCTCGCTCATGCGAACGCTACGAAAGGTGCGATAACAGTTATGCGTGTTTTGCACGTTCTTTAGGCTTGACAGCGATGACTATTGCTTTAGTCCTAGGTGTACTCGCTTAACAGTTTATATCTTTAGGACTGGTGTACCTGTTTCACACTTGTCATGCTCGTATGTTACTTTTGTGAGCTTCAAATAACAAAAAACATCGTGCTAAAATCAGTTTCCTAGATATCGACAGTATTTTTTTTATTTTGGTCGGGACTGACTCTCAAATGACTCTCGCATTAATTGTTTTCGATTCGCTTTCAAATCATTGCAGGTACACGGCCACTGCCGCGGTGTGCTTGCACTTGCCGGCTATGCCTGCTCGGCAGCCGCAGGTCGCGTCAATGACGCGTGTGTTTCGAGCGCTTCAAAACTACAGAATGAAATAAAATGAAACCATTGAATAAAAATTCTTGCTTATTGTCAACTTGATACTCCTTGACGGAGCGTTGATGCACGTTTGGGACACACACCAAACTCTCACCAGACTCACCACGCTTCCGTCCGCAGAGCCAAGCCTTTGACATTATGTACATGACCTGCCTCGTACGGAAGCTTGCTTCTATCAATGTATACGCTGCCCTGAAAAATGTATCCAAACCTTCCACGGTCTGAAAACCAGCCTGCAGTTGCAGACGAACGCATGCAGATGACACCGCGCTTGCACAAGCAGCCGCGCGGGGAGGTCTCGCAGGGAACGCTATCACCCCAGGGACACGGAAACAGCCGCGTTGGCGCTGAACGCAGCCGCGTTCGTGGCGCCGCCTGTGCAAGCGCAGTGTGCCCATAGCGTCAGAGATCGGTTGGGTGGTCACATTCTTGAGAGGCAGTCCCTGGTGAGGTCGGAAGACTACCTTCAGATCGTCCTTTGGTAGCGGTGGGGGCCTCCGTCTTGTAGGTCCACCCCGGCGCTTTGGCTGGTTGTCCATCGTAGGTCTGCTGTCAGCGGAGAAGTCCCCTCCTTGTTGAAATTTCCGCTCATTCGCCTGTTTCTTCTTTGCTCTGAGTGACTGGGATATTTGCCATCTCTCCTTTATGCGGTTGGTCACAGTTTGGGCGGAAAAATCTGCGTCGGCGTGCGCGGACGCCGCGTTGCAGTTCCCAGGCAGTGCTGCTTCTTCTCGGTTTTGTGCGGCTAAGTCCATGACTTCTTTACACAAACCCGGTTCGGATTGTCGTACGGCCGCTGTTTGTGACTCCCCAGTCGAGTCGATAGCCGTCAGCAACCACAGCAAGGCTGCGGTTGTCGTCTTCGGGCGAGCGTCTCTCGGGGTCCCCGCCGCCGCTCCTCTACTCGACGCTAGAGGTAGCGAAGACTCCACATGGACGAACGAAGAAGTGGCCGTAAAAACAGAAGGAATAGTCCGAGTTCAATGAAATAGGTGTCCACCGATTCCGGAGCACGTCCCCTACACGCTTGTGGCAAATTCTGGACGGTTCTAGGGGTTGGACCGCACAGAAAATACGAGAACATACGGAGCTCGATGTGCATGCGTCTGCACGCATCGGCGTCCCAGCAGCGTTTCCCCATGCAAGACGGGAGACGCGCGCATCGCGTTCCATTCCGACCGACCACGTCTCAATGGGCACAGGCATTCGCCGAACACACTTTGGAATTTACAAAGCGTCCTTAAATTTTTAGTACACATCCACAAAATTCAACGGAAAACCGAACCTCAATAAAGAGAAGCTACTCACATTTGTTCTGCACCGCGGGTGCAACATTCATGTACGTAGCGTACATTCATGTAACACAGTCACTTTGGAAGCGTGAGGGCTCGGGATCAAATCGAAGTGCCGAAGTGAAAACTTATTTTTTTTTATTCATTTATTTCCTTGCGGCGGTGATCGCTTTATGTGATAGAGAGAAGGAGGGGACCGTTTTCTCGTTGATGCAGTGTAGAAATGCGCGCGCATTAAAAGTTGTGAATCAAAGGACTGCAGGGCACCTCGCGATGGGCGCTCACGAGACGACGACAAATGAGGCTGTAAAAGGCGATATTGGATGGACCAGTATTGAGGGGAGGGAAGCTAAGGGCCAAATTAGGTTCGAAGAGAGGCTAAGGAATGTGAAAGACAGTAAATGGGCAGAAGTGTTCCGGTTGCTGGAGAATCACCAGCAAGTGTACGGCTGGCAACGTAGGGAATATGGAAAAAAAGATTGTTAAGCGAAAAGTCAGAGGCGGAGAGCATTTATTTGATAGCATCTATACAAAATAAACAGCTCTGAAGCTACCGAAAGGGCAAACGCAAAATAAGGAGGGAGTCATTTTATGGCGATTCAAAGGCAAGCGCTTTGCTGTTTGTAGCGAGACCGGATTGCCTTCAAATGCATAATCATAGAGAGAGACTCATCAACGATAAAAAATGTACATGCTGTGGGTAAGCTAGCGGTACGATGGAGGATGTTGTGACTGAATATGGAGATATCCTGCCAGGTGTGTGTTTGGGCACGGGCCTACATTATGCTTTTGGTTTGAGGCACATCTATGGAAAGCTGCACAAGTCGGCGATATAAATAAGTAAGAGACGGTTGGTGTATTGGTGGCAGGAAAATTGAGAGAAATAACAAAAGCAAATAGTGGGAAAAAGTAAGGTCATTCTTCTGTAATGGGAAGGTGGGTGTAAATTTATTATATTCTTCCTATCGTAAGATTGAATTGATCGAAATAGACAAGGTAATAGGCCAACTTTAAGGAAATATTTTTTTTGTTGAGCCTTATAAGGGGGGACGCTCATAGAATCCATCCATCGATCCTTCGCTCAGAGAATCCATCCATACGGAAAAATAGCTCTACGAAGCTTTTCTGGCCGTCACACTACACTCCCCGCACGAATCGCGAGAAATCACGGCCAGCCTAGATGGGAGGCATGACGCGCGTCCCGTTTCCGTCGCGTTTCTTTCCCGGCCGTGGTATGCGTTTTCTGTTAACTCTTTAACATTGCGCGGGATCGTAACCTTAGCCCAAGCTCAGCGTCCGATCAGCGACGCTCTTGTGGCTGTCACAGACTTTCTATTATTAGACTCTCCTCGGGCGAATGGAAAGGCCTGAGCAACACCAGCAACGACGCGCTGCCGGAGTCAGTCTTGGAGGTCATGAATGCATAAATGACACTCACGAGCTCTGACTGGGAGCGTTTCGGTAGGCTCAGCGTGGCGGAGGATTTCGCTGCAATACTGTGGTCTGTGAAATGCGGCGCCTACAGTGATTCGATTCGATGACGACGCAGCAACATGCATCACCTTTCGCGTCAGCATGCGACGCCTCCTCGCCTACATAGCACCGCTTCCAAATGGACTGAAGGTGTTTCTCCGCATCTTACCGCTTCGCGCACACTGGCACCGACTGATAAAACGGTTGCAATATGCGCCGCAGGAAGCGACAGACGGCAACGGGCAAATGTCATGCAAGTTGGTGCTTTGGTGCAGCGAGAGTACAACTAACATCAAACTAGATCTGCGAGGACACATTTCACCTTTGAATTACACCGGTTCCTATGACGGAAGGATCATCCATGTTACGACATCGCAGTCATAGCAAGTTGTGATTTCTACCACAGCTTGTATTACCTGCATCCTGAGTGCTGTGATCGCGTTTAGGACAACACGGAGTACGGTAAAAAAATCACAGCATATCCGCGGAGTGAATGATGATGAGTGGGCGAAGCTCCGGAGGTACATCATCAAAGACGTGATGGTGGTTGGTTGCATGTGGTCAAACGATATGCATGTGAGGCCATATCGCGATGCCATGTGTTGTATGGCATCGCGATCGTCATCGTCATCAGCGTCATCGTTATGACGCATAGTGGGTACATTCCATGTGGTGTGCTGTGATGGCAGCGTCATCGTCATCACACAGAGAGATACTGCTGGTTACGCAGGTGGTTACTACGTACTACAAACTACAAGGGACGCACGACCCACGGCAAAGACGTGATGGTGGTGTGTTGCATGTGGTCAAACGATATGCATGTGAGACCATATCGCGATGCCATGTGTTGTATGGCATCGCGATCGTCATCGTCATCAGCGTCATCGTTATGACGCATAGTGGGTACATTCCATGGTGGTTGGTTGCATGTGGTCAAACGATATGCATGTGATACCATGTCGCGAAGCCATGTGTTGTATGACATCGCGATCGTCATCGTCATCAGCGTCATCGTTATGACGCATAGTGGGTACATTCCATGTGGTGTGCCGTGATGTCAGCGTCATCGTCATCACACAGGGAGATACTGCTGGTTACGCAGTATCTCCCTGTGTGCTGGTTACAGTTACGATGTGCATGTGAGACCATATCAGCGTCATCGTTACGACGCATAGTGGGTACATTCCATGTTGTGTGCCGTGCTGCCAGCGTCATCGCCATGTGTTGTATGGCATCGCGATCGTCATCGTTATCAACAGGTGGCTACTACATACAAGGGACGCACGACCCACGGGATAAGGAGCTTCGCCCCTAAAATAGGTGCACATAAATAGCTAACCGCTAATATTGCCACACACGCCCCTTATTTTATGTGTTTTACGTCACCGGCCTATTGCATGTGTAGACGTCACCGGCCTATTGCATGTGTAGATGCATGTGTTACGCAAACAACGCCGGAATGTCTGAGAGCATTCCAGATTATTTTAGGATCATCTGTTAGGCTTGAGCACGCAAACGCGAACAGCTGATTTTATCCTCGATCAAAGGCGGCCACCAGTGATAATGCTCGAATGTTCGCTTCCGCATACATAAATGCCGACGCGCGTCGCTGCGGATCCGATTATCGACGGCCGACGCTCTGTTCGCCCCTATCAGTGCCAGTGTGTATTGCTGTAGTCTGACTTTGACCACAAGTTCCACCAAATAAAGAGTTTCATCGTGGACACGCCGACTGCCGCCTTCGTCAACGTCCCGACCCCATGACATCTGGTGGAGGTGCTGGTTCCTTGATGTTGCGGCCACTCGCGAAGTGCCTGGAACCAAAGCCACAGCCTGAAGAAGACACCGCAACCCCCGTGGGGACGCGGACTAGCCACAGGCAGAAAGGACTAGAGCCAGAGTATCGGCTCCTTCACGAAAAAACAGGCACCCGAAAATACTGACATCGACTGAAGCGACGATGACCGACCCCACACAGCCAGCGCCGATCATTCTGCAGCAGGCCAGGGAGCCACTGGCTTTCCGGGGATCATCGTTTGAAGACCCAGAAAGCTGGCTGGAGACGTACGACCGAGTCTCCGCCTTCAAAAGCTGGCTACTCCGAAGAAAAAACTTTACCACGTGTACTTCTACCTAGAAGACGCCGCAAGGACATGATTTGACAACCGTGAATTCACGCTACAAACCTTCCATCTCTTTCGGACCACGTTCCTAAGCACCTTCACGAGCATCGTCGTCAAGGAACCTGTCGCAGCTATGCTAGAGACATGTGTGCAGCTTCCCAATGAAAACATTGCGATCTACAAGGAGCAGATCACCCGCTTGTTTCGCCTCGCCGACCCCAGCATGGCCGAAGTGAAGAAAGTGAGCATCCTTAAGAGTCGTGTCAAGCACGAAGTCTTCGCCGGATTGATCAGGAACCCGCCGAAGATCGTCGCAGAATTCACTTCCCTAGCCTCGACAATCGAGACGACGCTCGAGATGCGTGCACGGCAATAAAACCGCAGTTTCTCGGCTACAAGCTACGCCGACGTCATAGCTATGTGAAAATTTCTACCTTCAGTGCAACCTCAAATGGATTCCATCTTTGACGTCGTGCGCCAGGCGATCCAGCAATCAATGGGCGTTCCTTAGCTTCAAAAAGCCGCAGCTGCAAGCTATGAGCTATGTTGCTGCATCCCGACGCCACGCACCTTCTCCATACCCACGCCATCAATCCGCATCGTCGCTGTACAGTCGCCAGACACACCCGCCACCGCCATCGACGCCATACCACCCACCTGCCGGCTAGCGCTACACTCCGAGCAAGACCGACGTTTGGCGCGCCCCTGACCACCATCCACTCTGCTACAACTGCAGTGAAGCTGGCGACATCTACCGCCACTGCCAGCACCGTGAGAAGGGACTGCGTGATTTGGCCGCGAACGCGCCACGTCCGCGGCTTGGTGAACGACCTCGACACATCGCCGACTACCTCGCAGGAGCTCAGTGGACATCGCGACGGATTCGCCGAGGCCGCCACATGTTCCCGAATCGCAGGTAGTACGCCGGCCCTGCTCCGGGCCGATCTCCGGGGCCTTACGCGGAAAACTAACGGCAGCAAGCGATGATGGTGCAACTACCCAAGATCCTCCGCCGACGCCGACGACGACGCCGCGACGAAATCTGAAGTACACGCCGCCACAGCACGACCAGGATGCCGCCGACCCGCCGCCACAGGACGACCTGGATGATGACTGCTTCCTGGGAACTATCAGCGCCGACGGCTTCGCTGAACGACAGCGAACCGACCCGGAACTCAAGGTCCTTGTTGAATACCTCGAGGGCAGAACCGCCGTTGTTCCGAAGGCATCGAAGCGAGGACTAGCGTCGTTTTTCTTGCGTAACGGCGTCCTCATTAATAACAAGTTTTCACCCCTTCGGGCAAAGTACCTTGTCGTGGTGTCCTGAGCAGGGCGACCCGCAATCCTCCAGGCCCTACACGACGAACCAATGACTGGACAGCTCGGTCTTTCCCGCATGATCGCAAGAATGCAGGAAAAGTACTACTGGCCACGCTTTGCTGCCAATCAAGGCGTGGCCAGCGATGGAAGACACCGCCGACAAGGGCAGCAGGCTTTCTTCAGCCGATTGAGCCACCTCGCCGACCGTTCCAGCAGATCGGGATGAACCTGCTGGGGCCGTTCTCAACGTCGACTTGCGGAAACAAATCGATCGTCATAGCTGCCAAGTAGTTCACCCGGTACGCTGAAACAAGAGCCCTGCCCAAAGGCAGTGCTACGGAGGTAGTCAAGTTCTTCGTTGAGAACATCGTCCTTCGTGATGGCGCCCCAGAGATTCTCATCACTGACGGAGGTACCGCCTTTGCTGCTGATTTAACTCGGGCAATCTTGGGATATAGCCACACAAGCCACCGTCGCACTACCACCTACCACCAACAGACCAATATTCTCACCGAGCGGTTTAATAAGACTATAGCCGACATGCTAGCCATGTACGTCGACGTGGAACACAATGCGGGGGATGCCATCCTTCCGTACGTGACCTTCGGGTACAACACGGCTGTGCAAGAAACGACGTAGATGACGCCGTACAAGTTGTTCTATCGAAGGAGCCCGGTAACGACGCTCGACGAAATGTTACCACATGTCACCGTCGAAGAAAATTTTAACGTGAATGTCTACCTTAAGCGCACCGAAGGAGCCCGACAACTCGCCCGCCTACGCATCAAGAATCTGCAGACGACGGACAGTCGCCGTTACAATCTTCGACGACGCTTTGTGGAATACCAGCCCGACGACCGTGTTTGGTGTGGACAACGATACGCCGACGTGGACTGAGTGAAAAACTTCTTCGGCGGTACTTCGGGCCATACAAGGTGCTTCGAAGTGTCGGCGCCCTGGACTAGGAGGTTATCTCGGATGGCATTTCGAACGCCGTGCGCGACCGGGAGTCGTCCATCTCGTGCCCCTGAAGCCGTTTTATGCACGTTAACAAACCTGAGGACTGTCATTTCGCTTAAATATTGCCCTATCTTCCTTGTATGTAGTGCTTATTGTACTTTATTGCTTTGTTATTGTACTTCCATGTTCTGTTGAAGCATCGGGATGATGCCTTTTCAAAGGGGGGGCAACGCTACACACGCCCCCTTTCTTTTCCGTTTTACGTCGTCGGCCTATTGCACGCCTAGATAATGCGTAACGCAAACCGCGTCAGAATGTGTGACAGCATTCCAGATTATTTTAGGAACATCTGTTAGGCTTGAGTATGTTTTTCAGAAAGCCGGAGGGGTGCTTCAGTATACCTTACCCGGTGAAAGCTATTTGATCTTGCTAAAGTACCGCGGTTTCTTGAACTCGCATTTGCCATGCGACATCCTCGCCCGGTCCTAGCCCATTTCGTCCACGTTTTCCGCTGCTTTATCTAAACGATAATTGCTTTCCTTTCCGGTTGCCCTTGAAAACGCGCGGATGTTGCATTTTTTCTTGTGTTTTGTTTTTGTTTTGCTTTCGCGCCAATTGGTGCTTCACCTAGCGTAGCCAACATTGCGCGCGCTTAGTTTTCTGTGCTGTGTGCTGGCGCTACGCTGTGCTGTTGCGCATATAACTGCAGCAACAGCCGTTCAAATGGTAATGCACATTTATGAAAGCTCCAGGCAAGCGCGATGGCTTCCGTGGCTGCAAACCATAGGCCGAATGAGCTCTATTCCGACAGCAAACTATGTTGTTTGCAACGTGAGGCGCCGTTCTTAATGGCGGTATGAAAGTATCTCCGAATATTGAACTTTGAATGTTTATCCGGCCTGCTCATCAACGTTCTCTCTTTCTGTCTCTTTTCTTTACGGCCATTTGTGCGCTGTATAAAAATTATGTAGTCCTCAGCATGGCGAATGTTCTGCTGAGACTCCGTCAACTCGCACGTCATCTGACGACACAAATGCACAATTTCTTCAGTCTGCGATCAATAACCTGAGATGACGGCGCTTCTCGAACGCAGTTGTGATTGTTGGGATCAATTTAACGCGAATTTCTGGTGGAGTTGGTATTTCATTGCACGAGAAATTTAAAGCCAGATAGGAGAAACAAAAGGACGAAGACAGGTGACACGGACTGGCGCTGGTATCCAACTGAGGTTGTTTTTTTTCTGGGGGAGGGGGGTTGTTGTTTACCCACAACAGTAAGGACACAGACGCGTTGCTGCGCAAAAAATAAAAAAATAAACACCAGCACTGCTCAAACAAACAAAAAAGCAATGACGCCCTGATAACAAAGGGGCCATTACCCTAGCAGGCGGCGGCCGAAATTGGTCGTCTTCGTCCTCCATGTATTACAATGCCTTCCGCTCATGACTACGAAACTTTATTATTTCTTAAGTACGGCGTTGTCTGTGATATGACGGTTCAGCTTTGTTAACACTTTTTTACAGCAGAGCCGTTCAGCTTTCCGTTCGACTGTACGACGCGAAAAAGAAAACTAAGCCTAGCCATGACGCCATGTCGCATTGTCGGAATATGCCTAATCAAGCCAATTAAGCCAGTCTATCCTAACATCAAGCGAAGTCTTTCTAAAATGAAGCTTATCGATGATATGTCAATTAAGCCATGTCTAATTAAGAAATAGATCATTATGACAATGCAAAGTATGGCCTTTCTTATCAAGGACACGCTAATTAAGACCTTCATATCTGAGTTAGGTAGGCCAAAACTTTCACTGTTGATCAAGCCTTTCACTATGGTGCAAGTTGCCTGCATTTCTTATTCCTAAGCAGTGCTTGTGTTTTTTTTATTTTGCTTGCGCAGATTCGCAGTTGTGACTACAAATACAAGTGTTTTTCCTAAATGAAGCACCCGCGACGGTGGCCTAGTGATGATGGTGTTCGACTGCTGAGGCAAATTTCGCGCGATCAAATTGCGTCCGTGGTGGCCACATTTCGATGGAGGCGAATTGCTTGAAGCCGACGTACTTAGATTTTGGTGCACGTTAAAGAACTTCAGGTGGTCGAAATCCAATACGGCGTCCGTCATAATAATACGGTGATTTTGGTGCTGATAATCCTAACAATTATTATTCGTTATTGTCAAGTAAACCTCAGGTGGAATGTGGCGCTTATCTATCTTGTATGTATTCGTCCGTTTACTTCTGTTTACGCGCTTAGAATGTATTCATCATGCCTCGCAACAAACTCAAAAGACGCCGAACTTCCCGCACCACACCCCCTCCTCCCTTAAAAAAATCGAGGTCCCTCCACACTATGTAAGTGGCTGACCAGCTGAACGGACGGCTGCACACCCGTATATGCTATTGTCGGACTTTCTCAAAAGCGCGCTGCTCTTCATATGTTCTGGCAATGCACAGCCGCCTCATACTTGCTAAGACCGACCGTGTCAATGCAACGCTTTATGTGGCTATACACGTGCTGACTGGTTTTTATGACTTTTAAGCTTTAGTTCCTCCACTGCTACCTATTGGGCGTTGGAGGTTTATCAGCTTAATGCTCCAAATACACATTTGAAGCGGTAAAATGATGAAACTAAGGGTGCCCTCTCGACAGCGGCGGAAACAACAGTTTATTGAAGTTACTTCTTTCATAGCTGCCTAAAGGGCACTCGATGTTTTCGCATGCAGCTAAGGAAGCAATCAGTGTGTTTTAGGTGAATGTAGATTCATTCACCCGGGTGTATGTTTGGGCAATAACCTAAATGAAGCTTTGGGTTTCAGACTCAACGAGGGAAAGGTAAACTTACCCGCAAAAGAATTAAAAGATGAATGATCGGACCGACTCGTGTGCCAGCGTTGATTAAACCCCCCAGCGGTGTTTTCTTATGTGCATAAATTAGTCCGTCGTTTAAATAATTTTGGGAGTAATTTTGGCTTTAGGTTAATTTTCCCTGCAGCTAATAGATGAATGGGTATTTGCAGCATTCTAGAGAGCAAGATTTACCCTTTGAGGTACGGCACACACTAGTCCCCGTAACTAAGTAAGGTTTATCTGAAGAACTGCCTCGTCGATGAGCGTATAACTTTCACATTCGACTCGTTTAAGCTGGCTTTAGCAACACATTTCTGGTTGTTGGCATCAGTGCTTCACAAATAACACCAGAAGCGTCATTTGTGACGCCAAAGGGCAGAGGTTTTCGCCCGACGAATTAATAGCATTTTTTTTTACTTGCGGTGTGTTATCAGTAAAAAACTCCTAGCAGTAGTTCTGATAGGCTCCATGATAACCGTCACAGCAGAAGCAGTGGTTAAATTAGCCCGTATCGAACTAAATTTCGCGAAAAACTGGCTTGAGACACATGTGTCCCTACGCACCGTGACTAAACATTTGGTTCTACCTTGAACGTGCTGACCTGAACGCAGGTAATGTCATCGTGCCTTGGCAAGTGTCACTAGAAAAAAAACCGGCAGATCCCACGCACTGTGGGAACCGATGTAATGCGAAGCAGCCAGCAAGGAGCAAATCATGCTGTACATAATACACATGTCATGATTTACATGTTAGGACCTGTCATTTATGTTCGTTATACAGTCACGTCGCGCAACACCAACTTTAGTGTATATCAAGCTAGCGAACTGGACGCAAGCGCACCATGAGCGTGGCATGTAAATGACATTGTAGATGACATGCATGCCAAGATTTTCATTTTACCACCTGCCGCTTATGTTCGCTATACAGTCACGTCCGGTAATACCAATTGTGGTGTATATCAAGCTAGCGAAACGGCCACGAGAGTGTCATGAGCGTGGCACGCAAGCCAAGTTGCACATGACATGTCATGATTTCCATATTACCACTGGTCATTTATGCTCGTCATACAATCACATCGCTCGATACCAAATTTGGTGTATATCAAGCTAGCAAAACGGCCGTGTGCGCGTCATGAGCGTGGCATGCAAGTCATGTTGCGCTATGACATGTCATGACTTGCATATGACCACTTGTCATTTATGCTCGTCATATAATCGGATCGCTCAATACCAAATTTGGTGTATATCAAGCTAGGGAAACCGCCATGAGAGTGTCATGAGCGTGGCATGCAAGTCATGTTGCACATGACATGTCATGATTTCCATATGACCACTTGTCATTTATGCTCTTCATATAATCACATCGCTCAATACCAAATATGGTGTATATCAAGCTAGCGAAACGGCCGCGAGCGTGCCATGAGCGTGGTATGTAAATCATGGTGTACATGACATGCTGGTCATGATTTTCATATTACCACCTGTCATTTATGTTGGTCATGCAGAAACGTCTCATCGTACCAATTTTTCGATATATCAAGTTAAGAAAATGACCTCAGTAACACTATGGCCATGGGTTGTAAATCATACTTTTCATGACAAGTTAGTCATGATTTTCATGATATAACCAGTCATTCATGTTTGCAATACAGTCATGTTATGCCATACCAATTTTGGTATAAATCCCATTAACGATACGGCCAGGAGAGCACAAAGTCGTAGGCGGCTAGATCGATAGATAGATAGATAGATAGATAGATAGATAGATAGATAGATAGATAGATAGATAGATACGCTCAAAGTCGCCGAAGTTCGCTAAGAAATGCTTCGCATTTAAAATTGCATCATGCTTTCGTGTTTTTATTTGTGCGTCCGTGAGCTAGACGTCGTGATTTGCCTGACCTCAGCTTCTTGCCTAGTACGAGGATGTCTGGAAATCGGCTTAAATTTCCTACGTGAGAATAAGAAACCTACCAAGTCTTCTTTGCCGGTGATAGCGATGAACGTTTCAACTTGACAATGTGGGGTTGCTGACGGCTGCCAACAAGAACAGGACAGCCTTGGGCGCTTACTCGCGGCGCACTTGCGTTTGCCGGCACAGCTGGCAGTCTGGGTGTGCCTTTGTGGTAAGAGTGCTTTCCACAACCGAAAGTGAAACCGAAAGTGCAACCATAAAGAGAAAACAACTGAAGAAGACGAAGCTGACAGAGGAACGTGAGCGCGTGAGCTTCGGAACGCCGACGTGCTGGGAGAACGTGGCCAGCTAGCGAGCAGTTCGTTCGGCCTGCGGGACAAAAAAGGGACCGAGCTGGTGCTACCAGACCAGCCGGGACGAGCTTGGCGTGTCCCGGGGACGAGCGAGTGTTCCGGACCGGGCCAGCAGCGCTGTTCCTGTGGTGGACGAGCGTGCGGGCCAGGGCGAGCGGCTGACTCGGTTCCACTGGCGGATATCGTGGCCTCGGTGCCACGTCCGAGCGGGTCCGGCACAACCAGTGGCTGAAGGCGTGGCCTCGGTGCTACGTCGGGCGACGCGTGGGCCTGCGTGTTCCCGTACCACCGGACAGCACACCTTCCCGTGGCGAGGTGGCGTCTTCTCCAGCATCGCCTGCACTAGTACCGTGAGTGGTGCCCCACGGACTTGATAGACTTTCAAATAGTCAGGGCGCGCCGAGTACTCGCGTGAGCAGCGGTGTGAAACTGTAAGGAGGCGTCGTATTGTTCGGACATTGAGAATATGTGTTGTAATTGCTTTTGTGTCAAGTCCATAAATGTTTTTCTTGTCCTTGTCTTGGTTGTCTGCATCTGAGGGCCCAACAACCACCACAGCCTTCCAGACAGTAAAGGTATCTGTTCTAGTTGACCTTCCTGTTTTGTCCGAGCGCTCCCGCCGACCGATGGCCCTGAGCCTAAAACGTTCACGATTTAAAATTTTTGGACGAACACGTGCCTCACATTGGGGCAGAGATTTACACTAAGCACTCGAAAAAACTGGGACATACAAATACTCAGCAATCATTTTCTCTCTTCCGTAATAGGTCGGTGACGCATGGATGACCATGAGCGTCGTCCAAGAAACGGTGACCGGCGGTTGGCGTGGGGTCATTTATTGTCATGGATGTAAATTGTTGGCGTCCTTGACGTTGTCGCCACAGCCCTACCCACTCGGCGTCAAACTGAGGTGTACGGTGGTGACAGCGGTGGGCGACGTGTCCAGCGATACCAAGGTCGAAGCAGATAGGCCTAATATCCGGCGTTCGTCACGCGCCTCGGGGGCCGAAAACCTGAGCCGAAGACACCGCGAAGGGATGCGACGAAGCTTTCGCGCGGTCTTGGGCAAGTCATGGGGCGGTATCCCAGGTAGTACATATGGCATATTCTCTTAAGGGGGATGAGCAGCGATGGCGGCTTAGGCAAGCGGCGCAGTGACTGGTGGTTGTCAAAGCATGGGTGGGAAGGCCTCAGGAACTTGGGTCAGAATGGCGTGTAGAAGGTCCGGAGCTAAAGAATGCGCAGGCTCGTGCGTTAGAGGTAGTAATGAAAGCTGTCACACTATCATTTCACAGATAAAGCCTCTGACCATGGACAGCACCAGTTGTTGGTCGGCAGGGCGGGCAGCTAGCTACATGCTTTATGTCGGGCGTCGGGAGGTCTTCAAGGGCGATTGTGCGCTACCCTACGCAACTCGCCCAAGCTCTGACATGATGAGACGAGGGTTGCGATTGTTGTGTGATTTCTCGCAAGTAGCATCTAAAAATTGGCGTCCTCGATGCCCTTCAGGGTGTGCTTGACTTTCTCCTCCACAGTCATATAGGTGTAGCATCATGAAGCACGGTTGAGAACAAAGAGCATAATGCAACAAAGAGCAGTTTATTGTAACCTACGCCATTATTCGAACCACTTCATCCTATTCCTAAGCAGCCTCCCCACTACTACTTCATGTCCCAAGTGGTGGCGCGCCAGAAGTGTCCGCCACACGCCAGACTTAACAGCCAAATTCTCAGCCAGACAAAGTTCAGTGATCAGCTGCTCGTGGATCGTACACCTGGATGACATATTGAGTGCAGGGTACCACAACGGCACGACGCAGATCAGAAGGAACGTATAGGCGAGAGCAGTTCGGTGAAATGTAGCACCAGAGTATGACGTCATGGTCGGAAAAGTTTACTTTCTCCAGTCGGACGGATGTAGAAGATCGCAGTCGTGTAAGCTCACTGTCTAATGCGTGTGCCTCCGCGAGTGAAGACAGTGAAAGTTCCGTGGTGCTCGTCGATGATGATACTAATATGACTAAGAGCGTTCGCTGCACAATAAAGACTGCCTTGGGCGTAGCGGATACTTTTGGTGAATTCGGCTACGAAAGTGAGGTGCTGGTGCTCTCTAGATGTATAGGTGGCACTTTAGTAACGTCAAGCCGAAACAAGTGTCTTGTGGCGGGTAAAAGTGAAAAATTGTCACCCTTCAAAGAAGTACCTAAAATGCTTCATCGCAGGGTAGGCCGCAAGGAGCTCCCATCCGAACGTGCTGTATTTGCGCTCAGGTGGCGCAACTTTGAGTGAACGATGGAGATGCGAAACGATCTACCATTAATCCACTCATGACAAGCTGCTTCAATTACTACTAAAGAAGTGGCCACCATGAGCATCGTGGGCGCAGGGTGTGAACGGTGGTGCTAGAGGGTGGCTTGGGTGAGTTTGGTCTTAACGGCGGCGAAGGCTTGATCAGCTACCATGTCCCGGGGAAGTGTGGCCGACTCAAGTTTCGAAGTTTTATTCTATACCCCATCTTCCAAAGTGGAACATTCAGGCACCTTTTGCTGTAATTGAACAAACTTGGACAGCATAAAAGAATTCGTTTGTAGATTAACTTTCATCGCGATGTTACGGTAGAGGGGGTGCCCTAAGAGTTGCCCTACGTAAGGAAAAATTCATTGGGGAAGCCGGCAAAATGATCGGGGGAAGGAAACATATACTTTTCTAAATGCACGTCACAGCTAATGGCAGGAAAAGTTCGCATATCGAACGGATTTAAATATGGGCTGTTTTTCGGCGGGCTTGAAGAACAGGGACATAGATGCAGATATTTTTATGCCACTCTTAAGGCAGTATTTGTGTGTGCCAATGTTTTCATGCAAACCGTATCTGGTATTAAAGAAACTACATGTCTTCTTAGAGTTGACAAAGGTAAATCTGTGGCCCATCACCCCAATTAAGCCATGACAATTAAATATATTGTAATGAAGAGGAAGTACTCCGGCGCCTAAACCTACAACGATCAAATGAAGAAGTTTTATTGGCTTATATTCATATTTCCGACGATTCGTTCGAAACTTTGCGTTCTTTATATCACCTCTAACTCAACTCCTCGACGACACTACAGATCTCTCATTGTGGTCCCCTGCCTGGGATGAGGCTTTCACCACCTTGCGACGGCTTCTCACGACGCCACACATTCTAAGCCATTTTGATCCTCAAGCTCCAACTGAAATCCATACCGAAGCGAGTGGTGTAGCCTGGGTGCTGTGCTCACACAGCGTCAACTTGGCCACACAGAATGCGTCGTGGCATACGCGAGTCGCACACTCACCAAGGCAGAGAGCAACTACAGCGTTACAGAAAAGCAGTGTTGTACGGAACAGCGTTACAAGGAAGGACGTTCCAGGAACTATACTCCATCTCACAATTACCTTGCAGCACTGCCGAAGCTACGAGGAGTAAACAGGCAGTGTCCTTGCGCAGCACATAATATAGTCCCGCGCTTAACTCTCATTATCGACGAGGTGCAAGTGCTTTAGCTGTGCTTCTCGCATGACGCGTTACGGCGCTACGTGGCACATTAGGCCCTTCACGCATGCACTTCGAAATTTCTGAAAAAATGAAGAGATTATCGGCTGGTAGCCGTAATAACCACCCTAACCTCGGTGACGTACAGCAACATGGCAGCCCCCGTACACCCCAGACCACCCGCTTCCATCCGAATTCGTGCTTTTTACTGGCTCTCTGCCCGGACAGCAAGAAATAAGTGGCATAATCTGTCATCGCTTCGTCTAATCTAACGCTGAGGGCAAATAATCAGGTATCTTCATTCGCTATTATTTATATCGCTCGATTGTTTTGGTGCTGCTAGGACTACTGAGGCGATGCCAAGCCGTAAAAGTGGTTTGATGTTAACGGAACAGATGTCGCCACAACATTAGCGCCGGTGATGCGTTGACGATGCGAAACACCCTGAATGTCTATATTGTTTTCTGTGCCAAGATTTGCTGTTCCACTCAAGAATGGTGTGCGATTGCTGCTGAAAGGGCGTCGACCGCGCTGACAGAAATAGAACTCGGTGAAAACGCCAGTACGAACGCTGTTATGAAAAGAACCGCGTTCCTCAAAACGCCAGCGAAGACGCACTGCACAAGTGGGTTTCTGAGCATAAAGAAACAACGAGGTGGCTTTCCCGCAGAGGTTTTTGCGTTTTGTACTAACTGGAGGGAGTACGTATCGACAAGGTAGGTGAGCCGACGCCAAAGAGACGACGAGCAGACGACGCGATGCGGATGAACACGTCTCGAGGGGGCTTTCGCCTTTCCTATTGGCTAACAAGCCCTGCAGCTTCCACAGTGCTGCAAGGTACTTCTGAGATGGAGTATAGTTCCTTTTTGGAGGAACGGAGGAACGCCTCCGTTCCATTCAGGATCGCTGGAACTGCAACGGTAACTCGTTGCGATTACGAGGGAACGGTAGAGGGAACGGCGCTCTTTTTGCAAACGTTCCACGGCATTCAACAGGCGCACGCACGCACCCCATCATGCAGAACAGGGCGGATGGGCGACCGCGTGAGGCGCAAAAATGTACCACTCGCCTATTACGTGACAATGATGCACCGTGGTTTTCACTTCAAGGTGCCCCGCCGGGGGCGCAGGGAAGAGAAAGACGCCCAAGCTGACCACGTGGGAGGAACAATTGATTTTTACAGCAGACCTGTTATGCTCGAGGTTTGCCGCGGGTTGTAGGAAGAAAATTATCATCATCATGAACCGGAACGTGCTTCTCTTCGTCCTCTTCCTCTTTTCCTTCGCTCCCCAGAACACGTGCTTAAAGTTATCCAGCGCAGGATGTAATAAATCTGATGGGTGAGAGAACGAGCACAGAGAAAGCGAAAGAAAGAGACACAGAGGAAAAAGAAAAGATAGATACTTGGCGAAAAAAAATTTCGGCGAGGCGAGATTCGACACCGCCTATCCGCGATCCGAAGGCGAGTGTCGTAACCACTCGGCAATCCAGTTTTTTTTTCTTTCGTGGTATTTATTCAACATACATAGCCATGGCACTTTACAACGATTCATTGCAGACGCAGAACTAAAATGTTCATTGTGCTCGTATCGCGACCCAACGAAGAACACATAGAAGGAAAGGATTCGCATTCATCTGTGGAAGCGAATACATCAAGTAATGGCCATAGCCAATGATGCACTAGAACGGCGGTAAGGGTAAAAAACTCACCAATGCAAAAATATTATTCTTGCTGACATTCCATTTTGCTCGTATGCATCTCTTAGCTGAATGACTATCCCAATAAAGTAGGATGTTGAGGAAATTATTGGCTCTGCGTTTCTCTGCAACTGCACGCACGATAGAAGAGCGTAGCATAGCCTTGTATAGTATAGTATAGCAAGTGGATGGCAAAGGGTAGTGAGGGTGAGGGGGAGGGGAGAACGCGTATAGAGAAGCAGAGAGAGAGGGAAAAGAGATGGAAAGAAAGAGAAAAATAGAAAGAAAGCGAAGAACGAGAAAAATGATGGAACCTAGATGCACATTTACAGCGCAAACGCAAAGACGCACCACAAAAAATGAAAGAAACGACACACAAGCGCTTGTGTGTCGCTTGTGTGTGTCGTTTCTTTCCTTTTTTTTTGTGTTGCGTCTTTGCGTTTGCGCTGTAAATGCACATCTAGGATTATGAACCAACTAGGCCCAAAAGAAGTTTTACTGAAAATGATAGAAGGCGAGAGAACTACAGATAGAGAAAGAAAGATGCATAAAGAAAGAGAAGGAGAAAAGTAGAGAGAAAAAAAAAAAGGGGGGGACAAGAATAGGAAGACACAGAAGGAAATATACAAAAATATGTTCGCTGACTGTGAATAGGGGACTTCACTAAGTTGGAAACGTGTAACCTAAGCATTTTTTTCCTACTCACACTGAAATATTGAATCAGCACTGATTAAATGTCTAAGTATGATCCCTTTCGATGTGGATCCAGTGCAAGAAATATAATTATATCGGTGCATTCGTAGATATTTCCATTTGAATATCTGAAGCGCAGTATCCTGACTCCGGCTCTGAAGATCGACGTGGAAAGTGCCACAGGTGTTGGACTTGGAAATAGACGAGCACAAAAGTTGCAGTAGGGCTTGTGGTCTCTAAAAGATTCGTGTAAGAGCGTTTATTTAGGTTCCTTTTACCTACTTGTAACCTGCGCTCGGCGATGTTAAATTCATGTAATATATGTAGGTCGACGTGAGGTTTAAATTCCTCACTTTATTTCGCCTCAGGATTATCCGACACTAGATATTATTTATTAAAAACTCAAATGTAACGTTAATGTAACGACCCGTTCCAAATTTCGAAATGTAACTGTAACGAGTTCCTTTTTGCATTCAATGAACTTGTAACGGGAACTCGGTCCAAAATTGGGGAGGAACGAGGAACGAGCTTTCGTTACTTTTTTAGAGAAACCCGTACGACACTGCAGAAAAGGAGTGTTTGGCCATTGTGTGGGTGCTTGGCAAGTTTCGCCTATATTTATATGGCCGTTCTTTTGACGTCGTGACCGACCACCAAGCGCTGTGCTGGCTTTCGACGTTAAAAGACCCATCTGGCCGCCTTGCTCACTGGGCGTTGAAAATCCTAGATTACGACATACGCGTGGTTTAACGTTCAGGACGGAGGCATGCTGACACTGATGTCCTTTCCTGTTCCCCTCTCTCTGTGAAAGCCACTACTGCCTCCGCATGTGAACCCACATAATCATCTCTAGACTTTGACAACATTGCTGTAGAACAATGACGCGTGCACTGCGTTTCTTCTCGATCTTATTTCCGACACCTCTAAGGTCCCAAAGTCGCAAATGCTCCGGCGCCAAGTTCCGCATTTTTCGATTCGTGACACGCTCCTCTGTCAGAGCAACTACGCACCAGAGGGATACAAATGGTTGCTCGTCGTCCCGCGAGCCTTGAGGTTCGAGATCTGTTCCTCTTTCCACGCTGACCCACAATGTGGCCACGCAGGAGTCTTCAAGACCTACGAAAGACTTCGACACCGTTACTACTGGCGTGGCATGTATGGCTTCTTCCGCAACTTCGTCCGCTCTTGCCGCGTATGTCAGCGCCGAAAATCTCCACCGCAAATCTGCGCCGGTGAACTATAGCCTTTTTCCATGCCCTTCCCGACCCTTCGAACAGGTCGGTATAGATCTTTATAGGCCGCTTCCATTGACTCCTACCGGCAACAGATGGGTAATAGTTGCAATAGACCACCTAACAGGCCATGCCGATACTGCTGCTCTTCAAACTGCTACAGCACAGGAGGTCGCCACTTTCGTACTGTGCCGTTTTGTGCTGCTTCATGCAGGTCCTCAAGAACTCGTCAGCGACCGTGGCCGTGCCTTCTTATCATAGGTCGTTGAATAATGGCTCGCTGAATGTGCTATTGAACATCGCACATGCACCGCTTACCACCCACAAACCAATGGTACTACAGAGCGCTTAGATCGAACTCTCGGTGACATGCTCGCTATGTACGTCACACCTGATCACTCTAATTGGGACCTAGTTCTCCCATTCGTAACCAACGCCTGCAATACGGCGACGCAAGCTACAACAGGTTTCGCCCCCCTTTTTACCTCCTTTATGGCAGTCACCCTTCTCACACCATTGACTCCATTCTGCCCTATCGAGCGGATGCGTGCGAGCGCCCGCCGATTTTGGACGCCGCCAGACACGCAGAAAAATGCCGCCCGCTGGCCCGCCGCTGTACCTCCGATGACCATAACCAGCAAAAAGCAATCCACGATGCCCACAGCTCGACTGCTGTTTTTCTTACGGGTGCCCTTGTGTGTCTGTGAGTGCTGCATCGCACACCAGGGCTCTCTTCCAAACTTGTTCAAAAGTGCCATGGGCCATACCGCGTTCTCGAACAGACTTCTCCACTCAACTACCTTATTGAGCCTCTTACGCAGCCGTCTGGGCTGCGACGTCGTAACCGTGATGTTTTACACGTTCAGATACTCAAGCGCCGTACCATGGTTGTACAGTGCCTGCAGACGACTAAGTCACCAGCACGGCTCCTTCCTTTTTTCCGCGGGACCATTGTAACAAAAACGAAGTACTTCGGCGCAGAGGTAGCAGCATTCAGCGCGCAGTAGAGGCTCGAGCTAGTGAACTGTGCCCGGTGCACTGCGTGACCAGCGACCAGCTCTACGCTCAATAAATCGCCTTTATAATATATTTTGTATATTGTCAGCTATTAGACAATACACACTTATAGGGGTGCAGAATTCGTGGCCGTGGAAAGAGCTGAGCATAATGGACGAGACCGTCGATTCGTCTGTTGGAAGTTTATGGAGTTCGAAAGCAAATGTCAATATTTCTGCTGCAAAACTATACCTTTAATTGACAGGGTCAAGTGGAAAAGGGTAATCAAAAGACTTAGAGAACACGTGGAAACCTCTGACATGGAGAGCTCCGCAATTGTAGTCTTCATTGCATGCGTTAGCAGGAAAACACTTATTGTACTAAGACAGGATACAGAAGGTAAAAGGAAATTTAACACTTCATCAGGGCCATAGGTCGGGCTTGCTGGAGTGATATTTATGATACCTTTTAGAGGGGCCGCTCCTGTGAATTCACACGCGAGTAGACATTAGCAGGGAAAATATAACACCGCGCCCGTTTCAACAGAATGGGTGTCACTGATTTAAACTTAAATCTTGAATTCATTTATTATTTGACGAAAGAAAATACAAGAGATATTTAAAAATTGGCGGACCCGTAAGCTTCGCCTTTAAGAGTTGAACGCGATAGCCTGTCCCGAGTGCGTACGTTAACCACTTTGTGCATACTTGCTATGCACCCACTACGTGGTGTTAAGGGGAATACGCGCAGTAAGATGTGTGCCTTTTCTAATGGGTGGCCGGCTTTAAACTATGAAGTCGTTATCATAGTCACATGGTCTGACGCCCGACGGCAATGTACGCTTGTACCACGTAATATTACTGCGATACTACACGTTGTATTGTGGCGTATGCATACAAGACGCGTGTGTTTGGGAAGCAAGAGTCATTTTCACTGCATTTCCAAGCAGAGGAAGTTATTTTCAATGTAATTTTGAGCAGAGGCGTGGCTGTGTGGTAGAACACCTGCTTCCCACGCAGACCCGGAAATTTTTATTATTTATTTTATTTGCATCTTTCTCGATTTTTCGGTCACGGAGGAGATGATGATTTTTCGCTGAAAACCAACGACGCCGACGCCGGAATTTCTGTGAAACGAGCTCTTTGATGCTATTGCGTTAAAATGTAGATCCGGGAGGTCCAGGAGTAGGAACTGTTGGGGAGACCTACTAAAAAAAACATAAATGGGGGTTACAATGATCTAGGCAAACAGTGAGTCTAAACAATGTCCAGAGGGCCAGTAATAAAGAGAAAGAAAAAATAATTTAAAAAATCACTATGATAATCACTAATGTCAAAGACGGAAGAAATCACGAAGGTAATGCGCATAAATTCAAACAAGGATAAATGGCACGTAGAACCACCAATGCGAACAAGTATCAAATATAGGTATCAAACAGGTACCAAGCACTTGTAACATCTCAGTTCTAATAACGTCAAAATGACACATGCTGAATACACGCCTCCACTATAAAATATGCTCAGCATAGCAACAGTTGAAGTGCTTCTGCACTCATGGACCAGAAAGTACAATATGCGTAAACAGGAACACAAGCGCCAGTAACATCATTCGAAAATGAAAGCTCACCTAGGGAGGTGCACACCAATATTCTGCTGCGGAGTCTTCATCGTTTACTGCCGCTAGCGTGAAAAGAGCACAAGGGCCGTGAAGGATGTGTATAGCAGTAGGCTTTATACAGCTAAGCTCGGGTGAAGAGCACTGCTAATATTGTTTTTTAAAGAACAAAGAACACTTTTTTCTTTCTGGTGTTAATTGACGTACGAATGACCGATAGGTGCAGTTGCGAGACGAAAAATATATTAATCAGTAAGCAGACCTTCTACGAACATTGCAGCCGGCATCGACGACAGGCAAGGATGACGTGGTGCGGGAGCTTGATATTTCGATCCAACAGGCCACAGTTTGGAGTGCGCTGAGGAGACGTATTGAGCAACGAACAGAGTAATTTTTTTGTAGTAAATAACGAATAACCTCAAAGCGCGAGCTGACACCCATAGTTGATTGAGTGTAGTGGAATATTGTATAATGTTGTTTTAGCGTGTTTGATTTACCTGACTCGGCTAGCGAGCTCGTTTATGTAAAAGGAAGTGAATAAATGTGCACGATGTTTGGTTTCGTTCGAACGTGTCCACTATGTCCGTGTGCTCCGAGAGCGGTGCTCTCATATCGAGACCCCATACTGGCGCCCAACGTGGGGCCCTTGGAGCATCGGACGACAGTTTTCGCGGTTCAGAACAACCTTTCTTTTAAGCCGGGGTAGAGTAGGCCTAGGGAGGGATTTTCATCGCTAGCGTCGGCGGCGTGCTTTTTTGAGAGCGAGGAGATCGGTTGCTGTGGCGTGTTTGAACTTGTCGGCACGATGAGTTCTTTATCTGTTCGCAAGTGGTTGTTTATTTTTTAAGAACGTCGTTGAGTTGTTGGTACGAGAGTCATGTGGCCCGCATCCTGGGGAGACAAAGGCTTAGAGCACGTGTTTGTAGGCAAGCCCGAAGCGAGTAAGTACGGAAGCCTCGTAGGTGGTCCGAGTTTTCTGTAAATAGCTTCTTCTTTCTCTTTGACTCTAGCAGTCGGGTGGCCAGGGGCTACGGGCGTCGTTGCTGGCTTGTCTTGCGGCTCGACGTCGGGGCGATGTGACACCGTCCGGGACGGTGGGCACCCGGACGGTGGGCACCGATCGCTCGGTAAGCTGCTGTGTGCGGCGAGCGGGTGGGGCCACCTTACAGAGCTGATGTCTCCTCGCGGCCGCCTCTTCTGCGCCTATGCTGGGTACTGGGTGGATGCCGGTTGTTGTCGATCGACTCGTTAGGCCTAAGGCTCTGCGGAGCTGCCTGTCGGGACACAACCAGTTTGATCTTGGCGTTGAGGTGTTGCACTCTGCTTCCCTCATTTTTATCTTGCGAGACACGAACTAACAAAAGCAACCTTTGTTTTATTTCAACTGGGCGTCTTGGTCGCCGCCGATGTATTTGCTAGCTGTACTGAACATCGTACCACGCGGGTGATCAGCCCGTAGCTCCCTTCCCTTTGTCCTACTGCACCGTTCTGTCGAGAATGTTTTTGAGTGTACGCAGCGCGACTGTGCAACCCGCGGCTGGCTGTCCTCTGCACATCGTCTTCGCCGCTGGCCAGGAGCGCGGTCGAAACATCTCGGGAGATGGACATGCCTGGGACCTGCGCAGCGGCCTGCAGACCGGCGGCCTCGTGAGTGCTGCACGCAACCAGAAGACGTGTCGGCGCGAGTGACGCTTTTTCGCGCCGATGGCCACGTTGTCGTTGCGGGTCCGGGACTGAGGTCAAGTCGTCGAGCCAGTACAGCGGTGTCGACCAGCGGCTGCATCGTGGTGCACGGACATTCTTTAGGGACATTTGTTGTTTTCATTCGTAGAGCTTGTGTAGGTGTTTTTCTGTTTTTTTTTTAGCGGGGTATGTCTTGAATTAAGGTTGGGGGGGGATGTGGGGATGCTATCACCCCCTGTAAGGTCATTTACGCCTCATGGCGCGCGCGTCTCGCGGATAAGTCACAGCTCAGGTTGACGACCGCCGAGCGGAAGCTGGCGTTGTGCTCGTGCGGGTTATCATCATCATCGTTAAGGTTAGCACGGTAGCGCCAACGGGGCCGCTCGGCGGCGAAGCTGGGTGGGCGCACGGGAAAAGCGGTTTTCCTTGGCGTTGAGGCGGCGATAGGGATGAACGTCTCCTGCAGGGGGGTAAGCGGGATGCGGCAGCCGCGGGTCGCTTCGCGTGGACCCCACGTGGTGAGTCGACCATCGGTGACGCCGCCTTCGCGTTACCTTGTGTTTGTTATGTTGATTGAGTGTAGTGGAATATTGTATAATGTTGTTTTAGCGTGTTTGATTTACCTGATTCGGCTAGCGAGCTCATTTATGTAAAAGGAAGTGAATAACTGTACACGATGTTTGGTTTGGTTCGAACGTGTCCGTGTGCTCCGAGAGCGGCGTTCTCATATCGAGACCCCACAAGTGCACGAAATTACTCTTGACTGGGGAGGTTGGCGTTGTTTTGTCCCTAAGTATCCCACTGTGAACCGAACTTTCAGGGGTGGGGTACATGTTTGGAGTGCGACCCTGAGCAGCGTTACTAAGGCCTTGAGTGCCTCATCAGAAGGGAAACATGGTACGGTCATCATGAGTGGAAGACACCATGTGCTCTTCACAAAAATTAGGTAGAAATCAGCGTTTGAATCATATTCAAATCCAGGTATTCTGTGTGGCAGTCAAGTACTCTACCTCTACCGCAGAGCCATTCCCGGGCTTGAAACTGGTTCAGAAAACGACCCTATGTAGGTGTGATGTCAGGCAATGAGTCGTATTAACAGATGTAATACTGTGTGGCTGAAGCATAGCATCGTACCAGACATCACACACCATTGTGAACTGCTTAATGTGAGGGTGGTCGAAAGGTGCCAACCCATTAAAAAGGCTGAGCCATAGTGATCGTCATCACCAGCCACAGAATAAACAAAGTGTGCAACCACTCAGTAACCTCCAAAGCTCCGACGAAGACGATGATAAAACAGCCACAACGGATGGCCTTCTTCTTCAAGTTGCCTTGAAGGGGTCATGACACCTAATTTTCTATCATAAGCTGTGTTATGTGTGTTAATCCATGGGTGTTCGCAAACAAGCTGGCGAAATTTCAGTGCATTGGGTCGTAGACTTAATTTATAGCGAGCATCTTTATAAATGCGCGAGCGGCCCAAGAGTCTGCCAACACTGGCGCACATGCGAGCCGTGACATAACAAGCCACTTGCTTTGCAAGCATCTGTATTTTTGGGCATTGAATTTGTTTCTTGGTAAGCTGCGCGTACAATGGAGCTATTAGAGCTTGCTTGAGTTTGGCATTGAAAACAATGATTTACAGTGGCTGAAACGTGGGTAGGAGACGACAGCTCCACTCAATGAAGCACATGACGTCACACACGCCATGGCAAAATGGCGGTCGCCGCCGGTTGGTGGGGTTTGTAGCCGGCGACTTCCAGGGCTCATTTTGCAATGAAATATTATTTTACAGTCCATTTTTCATACATTTACAGGCGCAATAGATCCTCTACTTCTATTTTTTTTTCGCTGAAAACCACAATTCGGTGGGTGACCGTGTCATGGCCCCTTTAAGCGAATGCCTAAGTGACCCTGTGCAGCTGCCACAGCCACAGAGGAACACAGCAGTGGGAGAAAAGGAGAGCAATTTTTTCCCCCAAGTGCATATCCGCAGCACCTGAACCTTCACATGTGCTACATATCTCATTAAAAACACGTCTTATAGCTACAATTGTTGGAGCTCGGCAACAAACCACCCCAATTTGGTTGCACAAAAGTATGTGCCCTGTGCACTGGCACATTTCTAGTCTGAAGTGAAAGAGCTGCCACACAGAGAATGGCTAAACTATCCAAAGTAAGTAATTCGTTTTCAGACTATTTACTCACTGTATGAGCTATTGTGCCAGTAATAAAAGTTCTTGGTGCTGACAAAAAGAAATGCATATTAAGTAAGGAATCGACAAGACACTATGACAGATGTATTGGCCATAGTGACCACTTCCCCTGTCCCCATCTTCCTGAATTTCACAGACATGCACAGATTCGCAATCGAGACAGAGATTTTCAAGACAACAATATATACTTTGGAAGCAGTGTTCAAACTATGCTGCATGCAAAACAGAACAACCTTCCACTAAGAGCTGCTGCGAACATGCCATTGCACGTTTTATGCAGGAACTGCCAAAAGCTTCAAAGTTTTCAAGATCATCATTGAAGCAGAACCGATTGACAGGTTGGGTGACAACTGTGACAAAACCGTCAATCCTTCTTTCAAGAAAGAGCTATCTATTTTTGTGTAGAGATAGGAATTATCTGCGGGTTGTAGCGCACGAGATTTGTCACGAGTTTTGTCTCCATATAAGTGGTGGCTTGTTTCAAATAAAATATTGTTCAAAGTCAGCACTCGTGTCTCACGCCTCTTCTCTGTCCTCGTCTTGCACGCTTTTAGCTTATATCTTTTCAAGATCTTTTCGCAATAACTACTAGGGATGATTTATAAAGATGCTCGCTATAAATTAAGTCTACGACCCAATGCACTGAAATTCCGCCAGCTTGTTTGTGAACACCTTTGGATTAACACACATAACGCAGATTATGATAGAAAATTAGGTGTCATGACCCCTTTAAGGCAACTTGAAGACGAAGGCCATCTGTTGAGGCTGTTTTTTATCATCGTCTTCTTCGGAGCTTCGGAAGTTACTGAGTGGTTGCACACTTTGTTGATGCTGTGGCTGGTGATGATGATCACTATGGCTCAGCCTTTTTGAATGGTCACTATGGCTCAGCCTTTTTAATATTTTTGAATAGGGCCCCATGTGTTTATAATGGGCGGTGTTCAGTTGTCCTGGGAAGCCACATGACTTGTAGCGCAATACTGCAATTTTACCAAAATGTTACAGCAGGTCTCTGCTGTATATAACCCGGAATCATTTTTGATAACTAGGCTTTCTTCCAGAGTATTGATTTTCGCCTAGTCTGTCCCTCCTTCCCGCGTCCCACACCACCACAGCGCATGCGCGTCCCCTCCTCTCTCTCCTCTCCTACGCTCGCCCCCTTACTCTCCTCTAGGAATCTTCTACTCTACGGAGCGGCTCCCGCGTCCCACACACCCCACAGCGCATGCGCGTCCCCTCCCCCTCTCTCTCCTCTCCTATGGTCCCCCCGTTCTCTCCTCTAGGGATCCTCTACGGAGCGGCGCGCACTCCGCTGCATACTCCGCTGGAGGCGCCATGGTAGTTCCGCGGTATGAAAATGACGGAGCGCGCGCGCCTCATTCTCTCCTGTGCAGCGCCACGATAAGCGCCCGGGCTGCTGCCGCGAAACGAGAGCGGCGACGTTTTTCCCGCTCAAGCTAGCCATATCCCCGCTGCTTCGCATCCACACATGGTTCCCTCTAGCGGGAGATGGGAAGTTTTTTTGGAAATTTCAAAACCTGATGTACCTGTTCTGGAAAATTATCCGACCGCTTGCGCTAAAGGTTTTTCAAATGATACTTATATCCCTTCCAAACAGCCTGAACCTAAAAATTTGAAAAACTGTTTGAACTCTAATTGAGAAAATGATTATTATTTGAAAAGTCTCTCTTGTGGCACGTGACATGCAAAGACTATTTTTTCCCCTGATTTTGTTTCTAAGAAAAGGTACACTTAATTCTAAACTCCAGAATAAAAATATGGTGATCTCGGTAACTACAAGGCAATCGTTCCGGCGAAAGTACAATTCTCCCCCACCGCGAGATAAGCGCGCGCACACGGGCGTCTACCCCCTACGGGGCAAAATGCGCGAGGGAGATCAGCGCATGAGCGCGGTCGTCGCGACGAGCGGGGCGCCGAGCTAAGGCGCCGGCGAGCGCGCCCTTTGCGCCATCTCGCTAATAATGCTGAAAACACGCTGACACTCGCTGTATATAAATAGCTCGCCGTCTGAACGTTGAAGGACGTGCGGTTTCGTGGCGCAGCGGTTAGCGTCGCGCGCTGCAGAGCGAGAGGTCCCCTCGTTCGATTCCGCGCGTCGGAAACATTTTTCTGAATTATTTTTCTTTGTGGTTTTTATAAATATATAGATACATATACATATACGGGACATGACGGTGACGGCAATGGCGACGCCAACGGCGAAAACCAGCCGAGAGTGTCCATATAATTGCTATCGCAATAAAAGATCCTGCTATTGCAATTGTGTAACACTTTACTGAGCTCAGCGTCACTAACGTACCAACCATCGGGAACTACTGGACAAGTAAGACTCCACCCTGTCAACAACACCTTTACGATCGGCGTTCGAGGTTCCCAAATAACGAACACCTGTTCTAATATCACGGCCATGATGACCGGAAACACGTACATGGACTTGCGGACTACGCCCTCTCCACCCGACAACGCTTTCAGCCTTTTCAACGCATTCAAACATTTCCGAGACGAAGATATACTAAAGGACTTACAAAAATTTGGCTGTGCCTTAACTCAGTTATGCCTAGGTGTGCGTAGCGGAGAGGTATGGTTAAAGGGACACTAAAGAAAAATATGAAGTCGACATTGATTGTTGAAATAGCAGTCCACGAACGTCGTAGTGGTAGTGTTACGTTTGTGCCAAGGAAGTGCTTATTTTGAAATAAAATCACGTTTTAGTGGTCCGCACCCCGTTAGCGCACTTCAAATCACCCGCCTGAAAGCGGACCTTTAGGCGTCAGTATAGTGAACTATAGGCGTCA